>BPLR01002056.1:0-75418 GCA_021605095.1 Caerostris extrusa
ACAATGAAACATATGTTTACATAAAATGTAATATATATTAGAATATATATAGTTTTTCATCTGTATTGCAAATTTTTTATTTTTTTAGAAACGAATAAAGTTGAAAACTCTATTGTTTATAGAGTAATAAAATATAAGAATACTGTGGCAGGAGACGAAAAACAAATTTCTAATTTTAAAAGTAATTCCAAAGTTTTATTATATATACCCCAAAAAGTAAGTCAAAATGGAAGTCGAATCACTTAACCAAATGCAATGAAAAAAAAAATATAAATGATGAGATATATTACATACAAAGCATTGCTGAAAAAAAGTAAAATCGATATTATTTTTTAAAAAAATTATTTTGAATCTGACATCCAATATTTGTTTAAATAAATAATGAAAAACCCTGTTCAGATTTAAGAATGATACATCTACTAAATATTTCAGATGGTATTAGATTTATTTCTTCATTGCAGTATCGAAGATAAATGCTATTACTACATTGGAAAACTCCGTTTGTCCCACAAATAATGTAATTACTTTAATGGTGTCTCTTGATGATGAAATAAATAAAAAATATATAAAATTGCTTACACGGACGGAGGCTACAAGAAAACAGATTTATCTAAATTTCCAAAGGAACTTTTTTATTACTTCTCTTCAATTCAACGGAACCTTTGAATGTACAAAAATGTAACAAATCCTTCTGTTTCCTACCGATAGCGTTCTTTTTCCTCCCCAGAAAGATAACCGAGATTATGGGAGTATCACAATTTTGAGGGAATGTGGAATGTTCTTTATAGCCAAAACTTGAAAAGAAACAAAACAATCAGAGCAATATTTCTTTTGGGCTTCCAGTTGTCAAAGAGTACATTTCTGAACACAAGGGGGCGTTTGTTAGAATCAGAACGGTTTGCTGAGGTCGACTTTTTTGTTTATCTTGTATGTAGCAGGATATACGTGCACTGATACTATTATTATATTCTACTGACTGTGGTATAGTTTAACTTAGTTAGTACTTTTTTGCTACATTTTGCAGAGTATTAACAATTTCTTATTTCCGAGATGCAGTTATTAATATAAATTTCAATGTTCAATCATAATCTTATTTTAACAGAGCATTTCTGTATACAGTTACAGCTAAATTTTTAGTTCTATGCGTCACTGCACATGCGCTTATTTAATTAAAATGAAAAACAACGTACATAACATTCTGCAATACATTCTATATTTCATGTTTCAAATCAGGGAATTGTAAAAAATATCAGCCGGATAAAAGATTTGCCGGTCGATTTTTTATCGTGTATGTAGCAGGATATACATATATTGACACTATTACTATATTTCTACTGACTGTGATATAGTTTAACTTAGTACATTTTGTTGAATATTAATAATTTTAATTTCAAAGATGTTATTATTAATGTGAATTTCCCAAAAAATTGGTTCTTGAATGTTTGAATCTTAATTTTATTTTAACAGAGCATTTCTGCATGCAATTACAATTCACTTTTACATCACTGCATATGTGTGTTTATTTAACTAAACAATACGGAATAATATATTTAACATAGATATGGTTAGCATAATTTTAATGACATTCAAAAAATTTGCAAGAATCCGGGTATTGCGAAAATTTCAGCCGGATAAAAGTTTTGCTGATCTATTTTTTGTTTATCTTGTATGTAGCAGGATATACATGCACTGACACTATTATTATATTCTACTGACTATGATATACTAGTTTGGCCTAGTTAGTAGTCTTTTTGTTACATTTTGCTGCTTTATTAACAATTTCTAATTGTATAGATGTGGTTATCATATGAATTTCATATAAAATTAGTTCCTGAATGTCTGAATCGTAATTTTATTTTGACAGAGAATCTATGTATGCAGTTACAGTAAAATTTTAGTTTTACACATCACATATTATGTTTATTTAATATAAGAAACATATCTGACACTATAAGAAACAGCATACATAACATAAAGTTAGCATAATTTTAATGATATGCAAAATAATTAAAATAACTCTGCAATAAATTCTGCAATAAACTATTACGCTGAAAATTAAAATTTATATATAATCATTGTTCCATTATATATATATATATATATATATATATATATATATATAATGGAACAATGATTATATATACAAATTTTTTAATTTTCAGCGTAATAGCGATTAATTTTTAATCTTTATATACTACATACATATATACTCAAGAGCCAAAACATTATGACCATCCCTACATTTTGCAATGAACTCGCCTGGATGATGGAAGGGCACGTAATCAGGTGGAAGTGGTATTTAACTGGTATTAATCCATGCCAAGGCGGGTTGAAGCTGTGTTGCGCGCCAAAAGGCGGGCCAAATCGTTATTGATAGGTGGTCATAATGTTTTTCTTGAGTGTATATATATAAAAAGAGAGCTGCGAAGAAACATACTATTCGTTTTAAGTTTTCTTTGGAGTAAAAATTAAACAAAATAAAAAAAATTAAAGAGACAAACTGGAAAGACAATTATTTTTATTTGCAAACAGTTTGATAAATATTTACTCAATGATTTTTTTTTTACCATAAAGATGCTTTGTTTAAAGAACATTGAACTTAAGACAACTTCTTGTTATCTGTGATATTATCAATCTCATTATATACATAGCACAATAAAATGGTTGACCACAAATATAGTACGTATATATTAACATTCAAAATATATTAAATTTATTAAGTTCAGTTACAGTTACAGTTACAATGTTCAACTAAATTTCAGCAATTTTTTATTCTATTAACAGAAAAAATATGTTTAATTTTTTTTAGAAAATATTTCTTAGAATAATGCTTTGTGATAATACTTTTACAACGAAGCTTTAGTCTGTCTTGATAAATATTATATTTATATATTTTAAGATTTTAAGATTTAACCTTCTGTCGTTAGATATATCATTCTTCTTCTCATTTTCTCATTTTTTTTAACTACGGGCTTTAACACATAAAAGATCATATGTTAGAGAAAGATTTTTTAATATGAAGGATTAAAATTTCTCCTATAAAATATATTTACTGTAACCGTAAAAATTATATAAATTTACCTTTCATGAAGATTATGCAAACTATATTTATCGCCTAAATTACTTAATTAACTTAATTGCATGTGAACTTCAAAGGAGTTGAATTCTTTTTGAACTCAAATTTTTATTTTATTCAACTTTATTCCAGAGAATTAATTCTTTATTTTACTAATGAGCTTACAGCTCGCAGTCTTCACTTAAAAAAAAGCAAACAATTATTAATATATATTGAAAGATGCGCTATTATATTGCTTAAAGCTAAATGTCATGTTCTTTCATTAAACAAGTACTACACAATATAATTTAATGCATTATATAATATTAGATATAACTTATATATATATAAATTTATATCTAATAAATACATATAAAGTACATAATGGATTTTTTATGTAAATTAGAGTATTATTTAAATAATTAATTAATATTTTAATCTTAATTTCTTCGGGAAATGTTTATAAGATATGATATAGATATAGATATGGCATCTATACATATATCTATACACATTATAATAGAAATAATTTTTTCTTCTTAAATTCAATTTATATCATACAGGCCTGTGCAATAAGTTGAATTTAGGAATATTTACCACACATCATGCATATTTATAAAAATATTGAAAAGGAATAGTTTCTGTTACGACAGTATTTAGAGTTCATTCTGCTTTGTTTTATGACATAATCAATTCATACAAAAATTTTCTAATAATTTTTAATTTTTGAATTTTAAGCTATTACAGGCTCTTATTTTGTGATATTTTAAATACACTCATCTATAATATTTTAAAGAAATTTACAATTATTCCTCTTAAGCAAAATTATGTCCTTATTACTTAAATTTATTCATATTTACATCACATTAATATTTTTTTGAAGAACTGGAGATTTAATGTGTTATGCTAAAAAACGCAATATATTAATCTAAATTAAAGTCTGAGAAATTATATTAATGGAAAATTATAGGATCATAAAAATAATTCTTATATAATATTTTTTTTGGGGTGACTGGATGGCTTAGTAAATTTTTACTTAAAATGATTTAAATAAATTTTGTGAAATAAATTAATCAAATAATGTAAAACATACATAAATAATGTTTTTAATAAAATATTTAAAAAAGAAAAATTATTGATAAATTTTGTTTATAAATAAAATTATAAATAATTTTCTTTTAAATTTATGTAGAATATTTAAATGAAAACTGCTCACTTTTTTAGTTAGATCTAACAATGATATTTTTGTTTTTTTAATTCAGAAAATAAAGTCAGCTTATAGTTTGAATAACATTCATCAAAAAACTCATAGTTATATTTACATGTCTTACACATTAGTATCATAATTTGACCCATGGCAATTGATTAAATATGCTGACTTAATTTATGAGCATTGAAAAATGGCAATTTTGTGTTTATTTAAACAAATTACAATGACATACATGCATGAACTCTTTTTTTCGTATATTTTTAACAGCCATAATATTGATTGATTAATTGATGTTGTTGTGATTCGTTGTTGATAATTATTTACAAATAAATATGATGTTTTAAAAAATTATCATTGAAAAATTAAAGTAAGAATATAAAAATCATTAATAGAATAAAAGAATGATAAAAATAATAAATAAAAATAATTAATACAACATTCTGAAAACAAAAATAGCTTGGTTTTAAGTGATGAATTTTTTCAGTTTTTAATATTCTTAATAGTGAAAATTTAATATTTAAAATTAAATGGAAATTTTGTTTGTGTAAGATTTTTATTTTATTCCGTCTAGTTATTTAAATTAATATTCGAATATTAAACACATACTTTTCTATAACACGAATGATAATATTTAAGAACAATTTTTAAAAATAGTTTTACAGTTAAATGCCATTTTTTTGAGATAATACTTCATATGAAATTATTTAGATTTTGTTTTATATTAAAGTTATAATGGTGTTTGTACATTGCCATCTTGGCCATTTGAATTTGAGATGCAATTAGTAGGTTCTTGAACTAAATTGTTTGGTGATTTCTGCCATCAAATCCATTAATAGGTTTCTTTATAAATATGCCTTGAAATGTGTGATACATTATTCTTTCGTTACCCAATTTTTGTTAATTATTGGAAAAATTGTACTTTGTATGCTGCTAAAAACAACTCATATTAGTATTATTTATTGAAAGTTTTTTTCTGTGAAGTAAGATTTCACTATGAAATCATGACATGAAAATTACGAAATGTTATTTTTCTTCCCTTGCACCATTCTCCCTGTCGTCATTAGAAATCTATTTCTGATTATTCAGGATGATTTATTACGTTAAAATGATATATATAGATAATATATTTATGTTAAGGATGATATATTATGTTGTCTCTTACGCTGCAACAATCGAAAAATTTTTTGCGATTGAAAAGTAACTTTCAGAAGTCAGTTAACAGTTGTAGGACTAAAACACCAAAATGAGAATGGATATTTAATACTGACAGCTAGGAGAAACTGAAATATGAATGCCAGTTTTGCCCAACAATTTCGCTCAGCTATTGGCGCCAGGTTACAAATTAAACTGTACGAAAGTGACTCACACTGTTGGTCTATAAGCTCATAAATCAATGGTGTGTTTTTTTCTATCAAAAAGTCGAAAATGGATAGAAAAGGCATGCAAATTGAAAGAAAATGAATAGAGCAATATTCTTTAGAAGCAATATTTTATAGAGCAGTTTTATTTTACAGACGTTTCTGATAAAAGCAGTATTTCTATTTGGAGGAAAATGCGACTTTAGATAATCTTACATCAAAAATATTTCGTATTTTGAGGTGGTGGAGTGATGTTCTGGAACGCTATGTCCATGAACGTCTATTAAATCTTTAGAAACCTATTTTCTGATATATAAAGATGGAATATTACGTTGTCTCTTACGATGCAACAATCGTAAATATTTTTTTTTGAATTAACTATTGTACTAACTACATCGTGCTTTCGTCTGTAAACAATTTTCTGAATTACGAAGGAGAATTATCACGTAAATTGTTTTATAAACATGCTCTCTGGACAAGAATATATTTGAGACATTATAAACAAATCAGTTGCTAGCTATTATTTCCGTACAAACTTTCAAATAGCAGTAAAAAGAAGAATAGATGATTTGGATAAAATAGCAAAACTTTTTCCATATTTTTTGATAAATTCTGTCCGCAAATGTACAATATAGTCCAATACAATAGGTCCGTTAGTTGAACCATATCCAGCTATTAAAATAGATTTTCTTAAAAAGATAAATCATATTTTTAATTCGTTTTCTGAGAGGCTAAATGCATAAATGTACATTTAAAGGGGATAAATTATTAAGATAATAAATTATTTATACAGTTTAAAGTAAATATAAGGTTCAAGTAGATATTACAAGTTATTTGTATGAAGAGACAATTTTTATAATTAAATCATGCCACAAAACTTGAAAAAGCATACACATAATCAGGATCTACAATTGTGTCATGTCATGTATAATAAAATATCTTTACAGATTAATTTTTTTCCTGTATGTAAAAGCCCTATTAACTCTTTTTGTTGATGTTTTTTTACTTAAAATTATTAAATAACATTCCTATACAAATATTAAATTTTCTTGACATTTTCTTTTTTTTTAAGTCCATGAACATGAATAGTCCAAAAATATTAATTATAGGCCAAAAATATTAATAATATAAAAATATATTATAGTATAAATATTATCATAATTATAGGCTTTATTTATTAAGTTACTGAAGGCTTACTTTTAATTAAGTAGCATTACATTTAAAAAATACCGGTTTATTAATTTATATTTAACTAAGAAAATTATATTTAGATTGACGTCTTGTATATTTTTTTCTAGGCACTATCTTAATTTTAAATTAAGCTAATCATTTTACGTTTTAATTTAAAAATACCAATTTTTTATTGTTTACTCTAAAGAATGCTTCATATAGCAACCCTTGAACAGGAACAACTCAACTTTGTTTCTGAACTAATAAATGC
The DNA here is from genome assembly GCA_021605095.1 of Caerostris extrusa. NCBI lineage: Eukaryota > Metazoa > Arthropoda > Arachnida > Araneae > Araneidae > Caerostris > Caerostris extrusa. The sequence continues at coordinate 7,065 of BPLR01002056.1, forward strand.
ATATTTTGTTGTAGACATTTGAATTTGAAATTTAATACGGACATCGGATTTTTGTATCATAACAAATACATTTAAAATTTGTTATGCATATATTTATCAGTTTTTAGCTTGAAGAATAGAGAGCGAATTTTTCTATTCAATTCAAGGAATCTTCTTATTAATTTCACATGTTTCCGTATATCTGTATTTTCGTAAGAAAAGCTAACTCTTAAGAGAAATTTTCGGGAGTTCTCAATTTATTGACTTTCAAAACAAGATAATATTTTTTCCAATGCAGCTGGCAAACAGACATGGACGTCTTGGATGCCTTAAGGCAAGCGCTGCACAGATGTTACTCACTTTGCATTACCCAGGGGGCGCGTGTAACTTGAAGATAAGCCTCGGACGCAGATGTAACAATGCCCCGCAACGCTCTACGGGTCTACATATTTGACCGGGACTTACGGTTTAAAGTGGATTCGAACCACTACACCCATCCATGGCACCGCCGGGACTTGAACCCGAAACTTATGGGCCGAGCGCCAGAGCGCTAGCCACTCGGCCATTCAGGTCCAAACAAGATAATATTTTTGATGGATTTATTCAAAAAAAATATGCCAATTTCAATTTTAGTATATCTATATATCTATATATATATCTTTATAAATTTCCATATATAATGAAATAAACATTTTTTTTTTACAGAGCCACAGTCCCAAGTACCACCAAGATTGACTCATGTCGCCAGACGTGTCTGCGAATCAAGGAGGGCAGTATTTATACCTTGTGTGGCTCAAGGTCATCCAGCTCCTACATACAGGTAATTTAAAATTATATATGTAGTTGAAAAATTATAAAAAAATAAATTTTATTTATAAGCATTGTCGATATTATATTTATATATTATCAAATATTTAAATATTTATTACTTGCTTCCTTACTGCAGTATCATTATTTTTTTATCTTAACATGCATATTCATAGTCAAATATATCTTAAAAAATTTTGTCCATTTCAGTTTTACAAAGATTATTTACTTCGTAGAAGTCATAACTCAATTATATAATAGAAGTTAATTAAACAAGTGTGATAAATTAATTAACTATATATTCCTATTCTTATTTTAATGTCACACTTTGTGATGCATACTTATTCAGTTATCAAAAAAATTAAATATACATTTTTAGATGTTATTTATATATTATCAAATATTCGAATTATATCCACCATTATTAATCATTTACGTTAAAATGTATTGAACTTTCAACTCGTTTCCTTATTGCAGTGTCTTTATTTCAACCAATCACTGCCCGATTTATTTTCTACCCCGTCATATCCTTTTCAAATGACCTTGCAATCAAATGATTACTCGTCCAACCCGAAGTTCCAACCCCCATTCTATTTTTGAAGGGTCTTCATTACTTGAGAGACCGGTTTCGAATATATCTGCTCCGCCCCTTCCTGCAAACTTGTCAACCAACGGGAGTGGGCAGTATCATGAAACTTTGATATGTTCAATGGAGCATATCATATATTCAAGGCGTTTCTTGAAAGATCTAATGCAAGATAAAATATGATACAATTTTAATATATCATATTTTTTTATCCGACATCAAGTTTTATTACATAATGTCAAATAATAGTTTGATCCACAAAATGCAAAATAATTGAAATTTTCTAAATACAGTGTGGAAAAAAAAAATTATAGTAATTATGGTACATTTCCTATGTTTGAATTTTTATATGTATGATAAATAAATATTTTTATGTTGAAAAATATTACAAATGGAAAGCAAATTTAATCTGCAGTTCTTTAATCAAATTCAGAATTAATTTGCTACTTTTTTAGATTTATTTATTATTTTGCTTATTGTAGTCTTTTATTAAATGTATTATTTTTTCATGAAATCTGTATATATTTTTCTTGAAATTTATATATTTTTGTATAAAATTTATATATTTTTGCATAAAATTTATATAAAATTATGAAGAAAATAATGTAATAATAAAAATAAAATAATACATAGATAATCAGATAAAAATAAAATAATATTAGAAATTCTGTTTTACATTCTTTTTTTTTTTTTTTTTGTAATTCTGTAGAATTACAAATCCAAAAATCAAAATCTCTAATCAAAATTAAAGAAAAATCTTTTGTACAAATTTTAAGGCAAAAGATAAGAAAATATATAAATAAAAACATTTAAAAAATATCGTGAAAATCAATAAATTAGCATTATTTTTCAACGATTCTCATTTCTTTGTTTATTATGATAGATAAGAAAATATTTTTCATTGAAAAATCTTTTTAAAAACAACAACTTCAATAATAAGAGAAAATTTTTACAATAATTTGATGTTTTTATTCTTAAAACTATAGTATTAGTATATTTAATTATTTTTATTTACTTTTAAGAGGAATTATTTAAACTTAAAAAAATTAACGTGAAAGAACCTTAAAAGAATATCCAAAATACAACAAAAAATATTTTGGAACTTGTCGAAAATTTGTATGAACGACTGAAAACAAAGAACATTAGCATAACAAAGAATTCATCGGATCTTTAAAAATAATATTGATCAAGAAGTATTTTTAGATTTTTTTATAATTTTATTATTTTAGAAACATGTCTTTTATAATAAAAATTCTTGAAGTAAGAAAAAAAAAAAAAACTTTTCGGGGAATACGCCCACACAAAATGTAAACAAAGCAGAACATGAAACAGAAAAATTCTTTCTTTTAATAGATAAATATTTTTTTCCTTTAAAAACTCTTTCTATGTATTTTAAATTTATAATGACTTCAATTAAATACTTCAGATTATTTTTAAATATTTTTTTCTTCATTTTAAACAAGATTTATTTTGAGTTCTGCCATTTAAGAAATTCCTATTAATGTTGTTTATTACAGAATTAAGATTAATAAAATTCTATTAACTTAAATCAATAGATTCGTTAAATTAATTTTAATATTTTATATTATTTACAATATTTATAACAATTTTGAAAGTTACTTAAAAATTATTGATATTGTTAATTATTAAATAATTATTTCTATCAGTAAGTTTATTATTAAAAAATAGACAAATGCTTTTATTTCCTTATTTTTACCAAAAAAATAAAATAAAAATAAAAAAAAATACTTTTGATGATAATAAAGGCATACACATATTTTAACTACATGAAAAAAAAAAAAATGTTCTTTTTTAATATATAAATATTTTTCTTTTAAAAACTCTTTCTATGTATTTTAAATTTAAAATGTCTTCAATTAAATACTTCAGATTAATTTTTAAATATTTTTATGTTTATTTTTCAAACAGGATTTATTTTGAGTACTACCATTTAAAAAATTCTATTAATGTTGTTTATTACAGAATTATAATTAATAGATTCGTTAACTTAGTTTTAGCATATTATATTATTTACATTATTATTATGATAAATATAAAAATTATTTTTAAAAAAAATGTTTTTCTATCAGCAAGTTTATTAATAAATAGACAAATACTTTTTATTAGTTATTTTTTTCTTCAAAAAAAAAAAAAAAAAGCCATCTGATTATTATAAAGACAATACACATATGCTACATACATACACACACACACACACACACAAATTCCTGAAAAAAATAATATCAGTGTGATTTTAGAGGTAAAATCCCTTTAAATCTATGTTAAATTATAAAGCAAAATCTTAAAATAACCAGAATAAACACAATGAAATAATAAAGAAATTATAATATTTTTTTTATTTCAGCCTTATAATAAATAAAATTGTTCACTCATTTTAAAACACATAACCTAGCTAGAAGAAAAATTAGTATAATTAATTTGTGAAATTTATTTTCTTTTTTATTCACTTTCTTTACGTTGTCTGTATTTTTCAATTTTTTTTTACCAATATTTCAAATAAGTTCAAAGTTAACTCAAGTATATTTAAGGTAAAATTTTTTTCGTTTAACGAAAAGAAACAAACATAAACAAACAACCAAATATAACAAAAAATGAAACAAACAAGGTAACAAAATATAAAATAAATTCAACTTTATATTAGAATTTGAAAGTTTAAATATTGTAAAATTGTTTAGAAAGTGAGTTCATGTCAAATTTTAAGTCCCTCTGAATCTTTAATTGAAATTCTTTAAATAATATATGAAAAAATTATATTAATACATATTTTTCAGTAATTCATTTGAATCTTCAGAAAAAATTTTTAGTAATTTTTCCCTATTTCAAATTGGAAAATCTTTTATTATATTTATTTTATTTATAGAAAATTTCTGAAATATTAAAAAAAATTTTATTAAAATGATGTAAATACCTGTTCCTTATATTGATATAAAAATTATATGTTTAAAATATTTTATTACATTAAAAATTGTTGTTTAATTGTTAATTGTTCATATCGACAAGTTAATTTAAAAAAATTAAATATAAAGGATCGTATACAAATTACACATGCAAGATTTTGAATCTTAAAAGAAAATTTTTTTTAAATATAATTCTATTTGTAGATGAAATTTCTGTTACTTAAAAAAATAATATACTTAACACTATATATTAAATTCATTATTTTTCAAATGTGCAAAAAATCGATTTAATACCAAACTACATGTTACTGGAAAATATAACGAGTTCATAATTATTCTATATCGTTAAGGAACAAAACTGAAATAGAAATAAGTTAATAAATACGTTTTGATAGAGATATAGAATAAAAAATAAAACATTTAATTTCGAAGTTGAAGTATGCATTCCTTAATAAAACTTATTATTTTGACTAAACATTAATTTTCTTCTCAATAAATAGAGGTACGAATGAAAATTTCGGAAATGAGTTTCCATTTTATCAGAATATATATTAAATAAATATTTAACATGGCATTATTAGCTGTCATACTGCATTCATCCCATGTCATTTCAATAAAAAAAAATATATGAACATCACAATTTAATGATTTTTCTTCTTTGATTAACTATTTTTTTCAAAGCATATTGACCTAAGTTACAAGATGAAATTTGATTTCATTTAATTTTATTGAGCTCTTTTCAAACATCGATAACAAAAAAAATAGTGACTTTATTTTCTGATTGAAGCACTTTTTTTTAAAGGTTTAATTTGTAAAAGAAAAATGCTCAAGGTAAAATCAAAGAATTTAATTTAAATCTCATTTCGAAAATCAATTCCCTAAATAATAATAGAAAAATAGTAGTAATAACAAATGCAGTTTTTAAAAAATTAAAAGAAAAATACTTCTTGAAAACAATTTATTTTAAAAATTAAAAAATAACACATATCAATTTACTATATGCATTGAAACTATTTTCCTTTTAAATGTTTTATAATGAATAATAAATTTATCGATAACAGATAAAACACATATTCATCTTTTTAATAGGATTTGAAAAATAAACAGTAGAAAAAATAGGATGATCTTTTGAAAAAAAAATTATAAATATTAATTTACTATAGAACATGGACTACTTTTTATCTAAATGTTTTATAATGAATAGCAAATTTATCCATAACAGATGAAACAAATATTCATCTTTTAATAGGATTTGAAAAATAAAAAGTAGAAAGAAAATAAAAAATAAAAAATACATATATATAGAAAAAAAAATAGGATTATCTTTTGAAAATGAAAATTATAAATTTTTAATTTACTATAGGACTCGAACTACTTTTCATCTAAATGTTTTATAAGGAATGGCAAATTTATCCATAACAGAAATCAAATAATCATTTTTAATAAAATTTGAAAAAGAAAAAAAGTAAATAATAAAATAAAAAAAAAAGGATGACCTTTTGAAAATTAAAAATTAAATATTAATTAAGTAATAGTTAATAATAACAAATGCAGTTTTTGAAATAAAAAGAAAATGCTTCTTAAAAACAAATTTGTTTAAAAATTAAAAAAAAAAATAAATAAATATTAATTTACTTTAGGACATGACACTATACTATTTTTCCTTCTAAATGTTTAATAATGAATAACAAATATATCCATAACAGTAAAAACAAATATTCATTTTTTTTAATAGGATTTGACAAAAAGAAAAGCAGACAGAAAATAAAAAGATGAAAAAATGGGATATTCTGTTTCATTAGGCTAAACGACAACGGAAGTATTTCCTAGTTTCCTAATTACCATAGGAATGGCTATAATACCCTGGGGAGTGCAGAAAAATTTTTCCTTTCCTCTTACCGTTGATCGTGCTGAACATTTACAAAACAAATGATGTTTATATTAGCCGGAAGCTATAAATGGAGTTTCCTTGTTGGTAAATAAAAGTAAAAGATGTCGTTTTTCACCATTAATGTTTTTGCTCCATGTGAAATAATGTGTGTTAGGTGTGGTTGAATGCTATGTGATGGTACAATGCACTTAATTCAAAACGCTTTGCCACAGTGACCACTTAGCATAAATGAGATAGCTTAGGGACTATATGCAATATATATGCCTAGCGGAATATTCTTCCTTAATTTAATCAATTTTTTGAACAAGTTAATATTCTACAAAAAAAGAATCAATGAATTAATAATTAATTAATTTGCCAGTATAATTAATAACTAATAATAAATTAAAATAATCATGGAAATTGATTAATGAAATAAAAAAATTAAATAATTAACTATATAAATAAAACTAAAATTAAATGAATTGAAATTAAATAAATAAAGTAAAAATTAAAATAAAAATAATATAGGCAATATATATGTCTAACAGAATATTCATTCTCAATTTAATCAAATTTTTGAACAAATTAATATTCTACAAAAAGAAAAAATAAATTAAAATTAATAATTAATTAAATTTTAATAATAAAATTAATTAAAATAATAATAAATAATTAATAAAATTAAATTAAATTAAATAAATAACAACTAAGTACATAAATAAATGAAACTAAATAAATTAAAAGAAACTAATTAAAATTAAATTAAATTAAATTAATTAAATCAATTAAAATTATTATTAATTATCACTATTATATTAATAATAAAATAATGAAATTAAATTAATAATTAAAATTAAAATTAATAAATTAAATTAAATTAATAATAAAATAATTAAATTAATTTAATAATTAATAAATTAATACTCTGTAAAAAGAATCAAGTGAAGAGTCATTTAGCATGAGACTTTTGAGCTCACAATAATAAAAATGTATTTCATAATTAAAGCTTTTGAAATAAAAAGTAGGTATTCCTTTTGAAAAGAAATGAAGATTATTAATATATTATTTTAATAATGTAGAAGAGATTCAGATATTTTTTAACAAATTAACACTCTGTAAAAATAATCAAATAATTTAAGATGAAAAAAGACTTGTGAACTTCATTTGAAATAATGAAAATATATTTTATAATTAAAATTTTCAAATAAAAAATAGGTATTCCTTTTCAAAAGATATGAATATATTTATTACTATATTATTTTAATAAAGTAAAAGACATTTAGATAATTTTTAACAAATTAATTCTCTGTAAAACTAATCAAATAAAGAATCATTTAGTATGAAACAGGTTTGTGAGCTACATTTGCAATAATGAAAAAGTTTTCATAATTAAAATTTTCAAATAAAAAGTAAGAATTATTATTTAAAAGTATTATATTATTAAAACAATATTTTATTCAATATATTATTTTAATAAAGTAAAAGATATTCATATATTTTTTAACAAATTGTAGACAGTTGTGCAAAATAAAAAGGAATAGAATAACAACAAATAATTTATTTTGCAAATTGGCATTTTTCTCAGATCAATAAAAAGAGAGTGATATACTATACATAAAATAAATTTTTCGATAATCTGATAAATTTTTAAAAAAATGTATTTCCATTAATATGTTTCATTTGAAAGTTATTCAAATCTGGTTTGCAAGATTACAAGATAATTTCCTAAAATGTATCGAATATTCCGTTAAACATATTTATTACTGTCGTATGCATATGTAAATATAAATTGTTTGAAGTTTAACAGTTTAATCTTGTTCGTAAATTATTTAAAATGAAATATTTTGAATAGCGATCAATTATATTTGTAATTATTTTTTTACAGTTTACTATCAATATAAAATAAAATACGGAGATTTATTAAACTTAAAAACTTAGTAAATGGAAATGTTTTTGTTATCATTATGCAAAATTGCATTAATGAAAAAAATAAAAATATCAAAAAAAAAAAAAAAAAAATTGAAAATAAAATAATAACAACAAGAGTTCAAAAATTGAGATAAGAAACTTTATGCAAATAGAAGCTATTTTAACCGAAAATGATTTCATTAGCATATTAATTAAATTCTAGTTCCGATGCTTTCTCTCTCCCTCACTTATAATATTTAAATTTGGCAGACCTTAAATTTTTAATATTCAATTTTTAGATACATCCAAAAACTTCATGCTTAATTACAGTTATTTATTTATTTTTTCATAATTAATCGAAATACCTCTAAATTTAGCAAGAAAGCCTTATTGATCGCCACTGATTTAATAGAAATTAATTCAATGTTTACAATAAATGACTTTCATTGTGCTGGTACTCAAAGCATTATAGCATTTATCCAGATTTAATGGCCTGCATTGGGATGGGGGAGATTCCGGTTAACCCTAGCTTATACCTAAATGCTTAATAACCTCTCATGTCTCTGTAATGCGAATCTGGTTGACATGAATTTGTACTTACTAAGTACTCTAATTGTCACTATTTGGAACAATTACGTTTATTAATAGCTGTATATAGAGGCTGGGGTATAGGCATTATCTGTTTTGTATCGTAAAGGTTGTTCCATTAGTTAGATTTAGTTATTTAATAATAATCAGTTGTTTTAATTAAATATTGGTTTGTATAGAAAAATTATCTTTTAATCAATATTTTTTTTTAAATCTTTAGTAATAAACTTCTATTTAAAATTTTTATTATTTAATATAAAATTTAACTAAAATGAATCCTATTTATTCTATCTATCTAAAATATATATATATGAAATCTATCTATGTATCTAGCTATCTGTATCTCTCTCTCTGTATATATATAGAGAGAGAGAGAAAGAGAGAGAGAGAGTGAGAGATAAAAGAGAGAGAGAGAGAGAGAGAGAGAATGAGAGATAAGAGAGAGAGAGAGAGAGAGAGAGAGTGAGAGATAAGAGAGAGAGAGAGAGTGAGAGATAAGAGAGAGAGAGAGAGAGAGAGAGATAAGAGAGAAAGAGAGAGAGAGAGAGAGTGAGAGATAAGAGAGAGAGAGAGAGAGAGAGAGTGAGAGATAAAGAGAGAGAGAGAGAGAGATAATTTATAGATTTCAAATTTGGGAAGATATTCCTACTGTTATAAAAGTATGACATATGATATATAATATATATGATATAACTGAAGTGACAAAAGTTATGGGATACCTCTAATATCGTGTCGGCCCTCCTTAAAGCCCGGAGAGCAGAGAGACAGACGAGGCATGGACTCAACAAGTCGTTGGAAGTCTTCTAGGGAATGTTATAAAATGCTATGACAGACGTCCATAACTGTGAAAACGTTGATGGTGCATATATTTTATAAGGGCACGAATAGACCTCTCGATGATGTCCCATAAATGCTCGATGGGATTCATGTCGGGCGATCTAGGTAGATCATTCGTTGGAATTATCCAGAATGTTCTTTCAAACCAATCGCGAACAGTTGTGACCCGGTGCTATTTATTATTTTTGCCCTCCATAAAAATCTCACTCTTTGTTTGGTTTTTTCATGAAGTCCATGAATGGCTGCAAAGTGATCTTTAGCTGAACAATTTTAATTCAGTCAATGTTCGGTCAGTTTTAAGAGAACCAAGTCCATTCCATAAAAAATTAGCCCACACCATTACGTAATAAAATAAATAGAAAAATGCTGACAGCTTGGGTCCATGGCTTCGTGGGGTCTGCGCCACACTTCTAACCCTACCATCAGCTCTTACCAACTGAAATCGTGACTCATCGGACCAGGCCACGGTTTTCCATTCATCTAGGGACCAACCGATATGCTCACGTAAAAACGAAAGTCGCTGCAAGCGATGTCGTTCTAAGTCAGCAAAGGCACTCAGAGTGGGTCTTCTGCTGGAATAGCCCAAGAAAGCCAAATTTCTCCCTCACAGTTCTAACAGACAAGTCCCTTTTACATTTTATTCTTGATTTCTGCGGTTATTTGACGTAATTTTTATCTGTTAGAATTTACGAATTTGCAGACGTCGCCGGTCTCGGTCGTTATGCAGGCGGTCGACCACTGCGCTGTCCATGGTGGGATGTTATGCCTGAAATTTCATACCTCGGCTTCATCTTGACACAGTGGATCTGGGAATGTTGAATTATTAACGATTTCCGAAATGGCATGACCCATGCGTCTAGCTCCAAAACATTCCGCGTTCAAAGTCTGTTAATTCCCGTCGTGAAAAATAAAATCACGTCAAAACCTCTTCACATGAATAATTTTAATTTAGGAAATAAAAGCTCTGCGAAAGCACTGTGCATTTATACCTGTTCTACGCGATGCTACTGCCATAAAAAATTTGTTTGCTATCCCATGACTTTTGTCACTGTCAGTGTATATATATGCCATATATTTTATAAAAAAGGAATATACTCCCAAATTTGAAAAAAATTTTAAAAATTACTAAAACTTATTGCATTATATTATCAGCATTGGAATTTAGTATAATACATATTTACTTTTATTTTTTTTTAAAAATAATATGACTGAGTGCTATTTATTATTTTGTAATGAAAATAACTAACTTTGGAATTATGAGTTTTTTCAAATTTATGCAAAAAAGTAGGTTTTTATTATTTAGATTTTAATTTTAATTACAAATATATACATTTTTTTATTTTAAGATACAAAATTGCTGAAATAAATTTAATTAATTTGTTTGAATCTACGTAATAAAATAAATAGAAAAATACAGTATTTAAGTAATGAGTTGTAAATGAAATAAATTTGTTCTAATAAACTTAACACTTTATTTATTTTATATTTTTAAATATATATTAAATTAATATATGCACCTAAGCCATTTGGTATAAAAATGAAAACAACTTTTGAAACTATTTTATTCTAAGAACAATGAAACGTCAGACACTTCGATTGTTACCGAAGACATAAAAAAGCGTTGATGAGAAATCGCATAATTTTAGTTATTCTTTATATCTTATTTCTTGTAATTTTATATCCATATAAGAAATATAATAATTTAAAGTCAATTAATCGTGCAAATTAAATATAATCCAAACTGGCTTACCGATTAGGGAGTACTAATGGGGATAAACCCTTTAACCTCTTCATCTTGTTTCATCTATTGTAATTGCAGTTAATTATTAGCTATTTAAATGCTAATAAAGGTCAAAAATAATGTTTCTAAAAATTAAAATTGGTACTTTGAAAAATAAAAATACTTAAAATAAAATAAAAGTAAGATAAAAAATAAAAATTTAAATTTAAAAATTAAAACGAATTTAAGTCAAAAATTATGTACAATTAGGGACCAGTTGTTGATGCCATAAAAAAATTGTTTGCTGAAATGTGTGGAGCATACCTGTAATGATGATCTATAAGACAAATACTTAGTTAAAAAAAAAAAATAAAAATAAAAATAAAAAAAAAAAAAAAAAAAAATCCGCTCTGCCCAGAACCAAAATTCTGTGTATTATTAATTTTTATTTTATTTTATTTATTTATTCATTCATTTTTTTTATTAAATATGTCTATATTTTTCTATAGAAGAAAACGGGTTAAAAAATAAGTAAAACATCCAAACACTGCAAAACAAATAGAATCAGTACAATGACGAATTCCGATTGAATCATTTTTTACTTATATATGTTTCGCGTAAAAGCACTAAAAATTTGATAAATCACTCAACTTTCTTATAGTGTTCTTTCCATAACAGAAATTTTGTCTCAATCATTACAACGCTTATCAAAGATTTTTTAAAAATATTTTGAATAAAAATTGATTAATTTTAGGATTTTCATACCTTTATCATTAAGCATGATCATATATCGATACTTCTCTTCCTTTATGTCATAAAATAAATTTAGAAGCTTTGAATTACATGAAATGACTTTTTTTCTAAATATATTCTTTATCTTAAGTAATGTGAGAGCTAAATTTGTGTACAGAAATATATCCGTTTATTATATACTATTAAACATAAAATGTGCATAAGATAAACTGGACATTTTATGTATAAATCCAAAATTTGTTTTTAAATCTTATCAATGAACAACTCAAGGCCAATGGTAACGCGAGAAGCTAGAATTGAGGAGAATCAGTTTGGAATTTACTCCTTCAGGCGACATCTTTGTAGTCCCTGCTGTCAGAAACAAGAGATTCCCAACAGGTAGCTTGTCTCTGAAACAAGCTACCTGTTGAAAGTTTTCTACATTTGTCCTATATTAGAGCTAATGCAGGAAGCTATACTCAAAAATCCTTCCGAAACGGAATACCTCCATGTTATCACCCAGGGATGGTCACTTCATCAAATGTATAATATAGAACATAAGATTTCCCAATGTACAAAAAAAATAAACACTTATGACTACAGGTTTTATCGTGATTATTTTATTTCATTTTGAGTTAATTGTATATAAATTCAGATTACATACATTTCTAGGAAATTAAGAGTTGCAATATTAAAATATGTATCAATTTGAGTTAACTTTTAAATGAAGAATACACGATTTTTTATCCTCTACCATAGATTGATGATGTCATCCTTCAAGACACAACATATTTTTAGTATATTAGGAAGTATAGTATACAGAAAAACATGTATGCAAAAAACCGTCATTAATCTATCTAAATTGTCATTATTTTATATATCATTATTATATCATCATTATATTATACAAAACACATATCATATAAAAATATGTTATAATAGATAGTGTAATGGCTTCCAGGAAATATTTCATACGTGTTTGCTTTCTCCTGACTTATTGGAGAAAATAAAGAAAAGGCCTAAAGTTTGCCCCAATTGTCACTGAGTCTACTTTATTTTAAAATCAGTATTTATAGTTCCATAATACACCAAAAGTCCATATTCCTATTCCGTAGTCCTATTCCATAGTACACCAAAAGTCCATAGTCCTATTCCATAATAAACCCAAAGTCCATATTCCTAACCATAGTCCTATTCCATAGTACACCAAAAGTCCATAGTCCTATTCCATAATAAACCAAAAGTCCATATTCCTAACCCTAGCCCTATTCCATAGTACACCAAAAGTTATTCGAAACCATATTCTATTCAATCTAATATGAACATTTTATACTTTTTCCACATTTATGGTATTATAATTTAAAAAATTACAGAAAATGTGTTTACCATATGTCTATGGGGTTAAAATATATGAATGTAAATCATATTTAAAAATGACATAACACACTCCAAAACCCAATGGTAAGATTAAAGGTCTCAGCTATTTTTCAGAGCGCAAATGTTCAATGACTTTATCTACTATTTCAAATATGGATAAAAAAAAAAAAATCAATGCTCTCATTCCGCATTTTCTGCCAACACTTTATTTATCCCAAAAATCTATTTCCACAGATGGAGTCGAAGAACTTCTGGTCAAACTCTTGACATATCTACTTCTGACGAAAGACGTCACGTGATAAACGGGACCCTCATCCTAAGGCGTGTCACCCCCAAGACGGGGTTTTTACGTATGTGTTGCCAAGTGTGAAGCCGGAGAAGTGAGATCTGAAACTCAGCTGACTGTCAGAGGTGAGACTTTTCAATTTACTCTCGAATCGATCTGAATTTACCCCAGACAGGTTATGAAATTGAAAGAGAATATCTGGTCTATTCTTGGCAATATCTTGTCTTCTTCTCTCAAACTGTGACTATATAGTAAAGTATAAGGATTGAAAGATTATCTTTTTCTAGGGTTAGAAAGTGAGGTAAAATGAATAATCCTATTTATCAAAATGGAATAATTTTATTTTTTGGTAATTTTGAAATAAAATGATACACACAAAAGTTTCAAGTATTAAATTTAGTATGTAATTAATATATTTTAGTCTTAGATATAAATATTACATAGAATATGAATATTCGTATTTACTTAAGTTAAGCGAAATATATAAAAGTAGAAAAATACCATTAAATAGAAAACAATAAATAAATAAAGTAGAAAAATATCATTAAGTAAAAAACAATAAATAAAGTAGAAAAATACCATTAAGTAGAAAACAATAAATAAAGTAGAAAAACACCATTAAGTAGAAAACAATAAATAAAGTAGAAAAATATCATTAAGTAAAAACAATAAATAAAGTAGAAAAATACCATTAAATAGAAATCAATAAATAAAGTAGAAAAAAAAATACTATTAAGTAGAAAAAACAATAAATAAAGTAGTAAAAAATACCATTAAGTAGAAAACAATAAATAAAGTAGAAAAATACCATTAAGTAAAAAACAGTAAATAAAGTAGAAAAATATCATTAAGTAAAAAACAATAAATAAAGTAGAAAAATATCATTAAGTAAAAAACAATAAATAAAAGTAGAAAAATATCATTAAGTAAAAAACAATAAATAAATTAGAAAAATACCATTTAATTGGAAACCACAAATAAAGTAGAAAAATACCATTAAGTAGACAACAATAAATAAAGTAGAAAAATATCATTAAGTAAAAAACAATAAATAATTAGAAAAAATACCACCTAGTATAAAACGATAGATCAAATAAAAAATAATAAATAAAATAGAAAACAATAAATCAATTAAGTTAATCAAAATACTATAAAGTACAAAACAATGAGAAATAATAACGAAGTAGGCCTAAAAATGTATAAAATTTGATTTTTTATTGATATACATATTATTCAATAATATTATATACTATTTGTGTATATAGTTTACAGTTAATTAACGTTATTTACTGCAGTTTTTCACAATTAACTCGATGCTTGATAACGAAATTCAGAAGATTAAACTTTACAATCACAAGGAATATAACTTATTTCCAGTGCATGAAATTTATTTTTTTTAAAATATGTATCTTGAAATACAAGGTTACGAAAAATGGTAACTTAATTGGTTGCTTAATGGTAAATGGTTGTTTTGCGATTTCGATTCGTTAAAATAATATGTAATTAATTAATATTATATATATATATATATATATATATATATATATATATATATATATAATATATATATATATATATATATATATATATATATATATTATTGTTAACAAAAAGTTATATATTGCAGTTTTCCCAATTAACTCGTTGACTGATGAGGAAATTAGGGGATTAAATTTCGCAATCAACAAGAATCTGATTGATTTCCTCGTATTTCAATGCATGAAATATATTTTGTAAAATATGTACTAGTATCTTGAAATACATGGTTACGAAAAATTATAATTTAATTGGTTGCTTAATGCCAAGTGGTTGCCTGCTCCGTGATTTCAATTCATTAAAGAAATATGAAAGAAAAGTTTTAATTTGAGATTTTGATGACATATTTATTTTGTGAATTCTTTTAGGACATGCAGTGATATTTTAATTTATTAAATATTTAGTTACACCATTTTGTATTTAAATAATAATTAATAATCAAATTAATTGTTAATATATTGCTAATTTAATTTACAGTTAATATATTAATTAAAATTAATTTACCGACATTCATTATAATTACTTATTCAATACATCACTTTTGAAATTTCATTTTAATTGTTCCTTTTAAGCAGTAACAATTTAATGCTTTCTCAATAAAGCATGTTTTATAATAAAAAACTAAGAATCGATTAATTTTGATTAAATAATCACATTTTAAAAAGGATTTTAATATAAAAATGTTTTAAAAAATTCATTTACTTAAGACCACATAAAAGTAAACCTGAAGTAATAAATTTAATAATGAGTTTTCATAAATATTGATTTAGTAAATTTTATACTGGATATCGATATATTTTTATTTGACAAATTTGATTATTTATTGGTGAATATTTATTTTAGAAATAGCATTCTGGTTATTTTGCATCGCGTTTGTTTTACTGAAAAGTTTTACATTTTTTTACTATGATGTTATTATTTAAACGTTTTAAAAAGAATATATCCTAAGAAATAAAGAAAAAAACATTCTGCTTTCCTCAGTAATAAGAAAATTTTTCATCTGAAAATGCCTATTGCACAAATCAAAAGATTACCAAAATATATATTAAATTATTTTGTAAAAAATTATTTTGCTTACAATTAATTATGTTAACAAACAATTAAAAATATATTTTATGTATAAATATATTTATTTTTTTTAAGTTACATATGCGAAATAACTACATTTTTAAAAAATTGTGAGAAAAATGTATTAAAAATTTCCTGGCAAATAAAATATTTGATCCAATTTGAAAATTAAATTTTTTTTTCAAGTGAAACATTTTATTAATACATTATTATAATATTTTTAATAACAAAATAGAACTACTATTATACCACTTTATATTAGTATTATAAGTAACTTTATTATAAATCCTCTTCAAATAGGAACTATACAAAAGGAAATCAATACAATAAATAACCAAATGAAAAAAGGCAACATAAACATTTAAATAAATAACAATAAATAACGACCTACTTAAACTTATGAAAATTTTTAAAAAATTATTGAGATTTTATTGTTAAATACATCAATGAAAAAATCTTTTAAAAAATTTGAATTGGTTTTGGAGAAAACAAGATTATGAGAGAAATATATAAATAATTATTGCTCTAATTTTGTATAAATTATTCTTAAGGTTTTTAAAGCAAGAATTTATAAGTCTAGTGACAAATTCAATTGCTAAAATTTACAATAAGAATATTTTATAAGTAATTAAAGGTTCTGAGTGACTTTCTTTCATAAATATACTGTTAAAATAAATTATTTAATAAAAAAAGGCCTCCTTTGTTATTATCAAAGAATTTTTAAAATGATAGAACATGAAAGAAATTGTTTCTTTACATATATAAATAATATTGAAGTTGATTTTAAATCTTCATTTTTATTAATGCAAAGAAAATCATTTTTGAAAACATAATTTTGCACGTAAATATAAATATATTACCATTTGAATAAAGAAACATTACATTTTGACAAATTTATTTATGCTACATTAAATTTTCATCAATTGTTTAATACATCTTTAACTAAATTCTCGTATTTTGATACTAGATATCATTTCGCATATATGTATTTCAAAATTTTTGTGTGCTTTATATCAATTTTAGATTCGAAACAACTTTTTTATTGAGTAATTTAATAACGCATTTATTCTATGCGTAGATTAGATCTTTACAAACGAATTTTGTCTAAATTTTTAATAAATCATGTGGCAAATGAAGCATAGTGATGTAAATGTTACTTTTATTTGTAACTTTAACTGAGAGAAAATTTAATTTTATTCATGGGACAATATCAAACATTCGTCTTTATTAAAAATATTTAGTTTTTGTTCAGTGAATTTTCAATAGACATTTTTTAATTCGTTAATTAAATCGGAAAATGATTGAAACAGTGTTTTTATTTTAGTTTATGGATTGGAAATTCGTTTTGAATAATAAAATTGAAAAAGAAAATGGATTGCAATTTATATTTGTATGCTTTTGTATGAAAACATTTTTTCAATTCATGGAAAATTGAAATCAGTCCTAAAAATTTATTTTTAGCAGTGTTCCATTTACATGATAAAAGTCCAATTTCGTTATATTGGTAATCTGATAAAAATTCAATTTCAATTCCTTTCATACTACTTCATTATCACATAAAGTAATTTCTTTATTTATATGATAAAGTCGTGTATCTAAAGGAATTTAAATATAAAAGATTTAATCTATAACATATTCAAGTTTTTTTTTTTACGAGGAAATAAATGTATATTTTAATATATTTATTATAATGTCACCATAAATATAGAATTAAATCAAATTAGTTAGAGTATGTATACTAATAACATACAAAGTTAATATTACATACTATATATATTTATATAAAATATGCATTACACCAAATATATAACATACTTAAAATAGCAGACATAATAATTTTTATCTATACATTCTTTTTTGCGAACAAAACTTTAATTAAATAAAATTCTCGAAAACATATAATGAAAATAACTGTTAGTTTATAATTGCTTAATTCTAGTGTTTAAATCAGTATTCCCTATATAACAGAATAACTAAAATTCATTAAACTATGGCAATAATTTTCTTCATTTAACCTTTTTTTCATAAAATGTTGTTCAATGAAGCAATCAGTTATTAAGCTATATTTTTCATTCTAACCAATAATTAATAGTTAACTTTCTTAATTCAAAAGAATATTTCCTTAAAACGGGATGAAAGAAATTAATTTATAGTTAGGAAGCTACTCAGTGAATTCTAAACACAAAAATCATTGAATATTTTTTTTTTCATTATTTCCCTTTTTTTTTCTTTTTGTATAATTTTTGCTGCTTTTGGTATTTTTATTGGGATGTTTAGGAATTTTTCTTCTTTATTTTTTGAAGTTATCTCTCTTTGAAAATATAAACTGAAAAATATATTAATGACCTTTTTGCATGGAGAAAAGTTTACTAGCTTATATTAATGTTCTCTATTTTTAACATATCATAATGAAAACTTTATCAATTGTAAAAACTATAATGAATGAAAACTATAATTAAACTATAATTCTTTGTTCGGATGTAACACTTTTAATGCTGTGTCAAAACATATTTGCAAATTTCTACTAGTTATGTTATTCAATATGACATTATTATTTTTAATATTATTATTTTCAACATGACATTATTATTTTTTAAGTAAAACAACTATACAATAAAGACCATACGGAAACAAAACCCGATATTTATAATGTTTTGTAGCAATTTTTTGTAGTTACTGCGATGAATTTCATAATTTTGAATTCCATTTTTAAATTTTGGTGTAATACTATCAATTGCATTCAAATTTTCTAAATTTTAGTAAATTTTTTAATTACGTAACAGCCCATTCCATTTCCATTATTAATATAAAATAGAAAAATATGAGAAAAGAGAAAACTTTGTTAATTAAAGGTTCATAACTACACTCAAGAGCCAAAACATTATGACCACCTGTCAATAACGAGTTGGCCCATCTTTGGCGCGCAACACAGCTTCAACCCGCCTTGGCATGGATTAATACCACCACTTAATACCAGTTAAATACCACTTCCACCTGATCACGTGCCTTCCACGTCATCCAGGCGAGTTCATTGCAAAAATGTAGGGGTGGCCATAATGTTTTTGGCTCTTGAATGTATGTCTTCATAATTAATAATTGAATTAATTATTTCTCAGCATAAAAATTTATATAAGAACTTTTTCGTCTATTTAAAAGTTTAAAAATAATTAAAGCACATAAAAAGTATTTATAAGTAACTAAACAATACTCCAAAGCATAACTAATTAAATATTATTTTATAATTTGAATTGAATTGAATAAATTTCAAATTTCTCCAAATATTTAAACATTGTAAAATCATAACAAAAAGGTAAGTTAGTTAGACTTATTTGACATAGTGAACTAGATAAAAATTTGATAAGTAAAAAAAAATCATATATTATTGTTATTTATTTATTTTTCTTATTGAAAAACACAAGTTAAAACTAAAATTGGAAACTGGAAAAAAATTGAAGAAGAAAAAAATTTTCTTAGTCTGTTATTTAATATAATATATATTATTAACAACATCCAAAAAAGGGAAAAAATGTTTTTATAAATTATTCAGAAAGTGTTTAGTGATGGAAATTTATTAGTGCAAAATTATTGCCCAGAATTGTAATAAATTTTCAAGATTAAAAATTTTACTTCAACATTTTTAATTAAAAAATCTATTAAATTGATATTCTGGATAAGATGAAACCATTTGAAAAATCCTAATTTAAAATTGAGAAAAGTTCATGGAATATGAACAACTTTTAATTTAAGAATTTAAAACATGATAGTTGGCTTTTCACTGTTTATTTATTAAAATTTTAATTTACAAGGTTTAATAAATAATAAACCTACATGATTGAAGTACATATAATCATTAAACTAATTTGAGAGAAAATATTTGTATTTTTAATCCTGTTCTAATTATTTATTCAAAAATTCATTTGAATAAATTTTTGATGATTAAAATTTCAAATATTTCCCCCTGTTTCTGCCATATTCTTCTACATTTAATTCAAAGCATTCATAGATTTCAGTTATTTTTATTTCATCATTGAATTTGTTATGTTTTGAAAACTAATTTATATTTTACCTTAAAAATGTCTTAGATACTTTATATTTTATTCATTACTTAGTTGATATAAAACAAATATTTCTTTCAAAAGATTGTTTTAGCAAACATGCATTTTATTTTTAGCATTAGTTTTTCCTAGATCTTAGAAAGCATATTGCACATGTTAAAGTAGCTTTTAGCAGGGTTTATGGGATTATTTACTTCCATTTACGCTTTTGTAGAAAATGCATTTTAAGAAGAGTTTAAAAAAAATAAAGGAAAGCAACTTTTGAAAGCTTTTTATTTCACTTCAAACTTATTCTTACAAGTATTTAGATCTTACAAAAGCGTCTGTTGGGTATAATACCTCAGGGCATCTAAGAAAAGTACGTTTCCGTGTATTTTGTGGGGATTTAGAGATGGAGAATTCTTTTATTTCTGCTTTTCTGCTAAGACAGAAAAGCATTCAACTAACAATTTAGTTTTGAACCTTATTTTTCGCTGGTAAATCAGGGTTTTGTGTTTCTCAAAGTGCGTGCGTATTTTCTCAAAATGCTGCAATTCAAAGATATATATTATTTTTTTCCTTCTTTTCTTTCATTTTGAGACTTTTAATTAAATTTTCGAATCAGATTTATTAAACAGTAAATGAGTTTTTATTTAAAACTAATTAATTATTAAGAATAAATTATTGCTTTTGTTTGAAATGTGTTTTAAAAATTGTAAAGGAGTTTTGTTAGGAGAAAAAACATGCATTGTAAACTGTGTTATGTCGTTTTTATTTTTTTACTAAATATTTTCATCATCAAAATGTTCAATATACTTTTTAAATTTCTTTAATTTCGTATAGAAAATGAATAAACATTAAATAATGAAATAATAGGACTATTAATTTAGAATAAACGTGTAATAAATATTAAAAAGCTTTCTGATTTCAAATAGAGTAAAAAAATTCATTAATATACTTTATAAATGTTTTTATATTAAAATATTCATATGTTTTGAATAAAATAGCATATAATGTAAAATAGCATATATATAATTTATATTATTATATATTATATAATAATATAAAGTCACTTAGAATACGGTAGTCATTTCCATCATTAACTTTATTAAGTATTTCATCATAAGAATCTAGTTCTTTGAGAAAAGCCGAACTTGCAAAACAAATTATATAACCAAATAACATTTCAGAATTAATTGTATAAATACAATGTATAATACAAAACAATATAACATTTGCATTATCAAATTCAGAATGAATAAATCTTTGCTGTTTATAAATTTTCCTACATAAAAAACATACATGTAGGCATTTCCAGAAATATGCATTATTATGCAATTATATGACAAATCGTTTTCCATAATTTAAAAAATTTGTATACAAACATACAAACTATACTAAGCCTTTTTTGTAGGAATTCAGTTCTTTGGGAAAACCCGAACTTGCAAAACAAATTGTATAAACAAATAACGATTCAGTAGGAATTGTATAAATTTAATGTATTCAAAAAGAATACAATATTGCATGAAGAAATTGCTGTTTATAAATTTTCATACATAAAAAAAAATCATACATGTAGGCATTTCCAGAAATATACATTTTTATACAATAATATGACAAATCTTTTTCAATAATTTAGAAAATTTGTATACAAATTTATCATCACATTTTTAAACTAAGGAAAAAAATTAAAAAAACAGAAGGCACAATTTTTTGTTAATTTTAAACTATTACGAAACGGTTAAATAAGTTTTTAAAGATTTAAAAGTTTTGCAGAATATAAAAAGAGAGACATAAAATTGCTCCAAAAATTTTAGCCATGAATCTTTATTAAGCTATTTTTAAAATATAATATAAAAAAATCTCACATGCAAAAAATGTTTTAAATAGTTTTTGTAAAACTATATTTAATTTGAAACAATCAAAAATCTATGGAATGTGGAAAAGGTAAAATTATAGATACTTATTTTTTTAAAATAATAACATATTTGAATTATTATTTTTATAATAAACAAATTTAATTAAATGTGCACTTTAAGACTTTAAACTTTTTTAGTCTATCATTTAAGTTTTTCTTTAAACAATCTCGTGTGTTATTCAATTTTTCTAGCAGCAATTTTGAAATAAAATTTTTAAAAATCTATATATTTTACCATACAGCAGTAAATTTATTATTTCAAGTGAATTCTAAGTCAAATTTAAACAACTAACATAATAAATCATTATCATCGTTTCTAATAAATCATTATCATCGTTTCTAATAAAAATCATCGTTTCCAATAAATCATTAAACTGTTTTACAGTTGACTAGTTCCAATTATGTTTGGATGATTCACTTCAGAATAATATCGAGTAGACTTGTGTTAAAAAAAAAATGTTATTTAAAATAACTATTGCAGATTTTTAAGTTTTTAAAAAATAAATGTTATTTTAGAGAAGTGAATAATTATTACAAATTGTTCATAAAAAATAAAATATATTAGAATTTTGAAATTGTTTTAATAGTTAAGCATATGTAATATATATATAGTTCATGTAAAACGTTTAAAAATTATAAATACACTAATTGCTTCTTAGAATTTTTCGTTTATTTTCGATTTATGATGTAATTGAAGTTTTACCTGAAGATATACAGAAAGCATTTTAGTGTAGTTACATAGTTTCTTAGGCATATAATTTCTTGAAAATATTGATATTTTGAAAATTATGTGATCTTAAATCATTCAATTTAATATATAAATATGTTTCCTAGAAATATTTGTAAATACTTATAAAAAATAATTCTTAATATTTTATTGTTTTAATATATAAATCTGTTTGATATTTTTTTTTTTTGTTATTATGATGCAATACAATCTACAAATAATTCGTTATTTGAAATAAATGTTCAAATATTTTTATATTTATTATTCATGCACACCCACGAATGCAATATAATATGTTTTGTGCTTCTATAATTAAATGTACTGAAATGATGTTTGAATTTAAGAGTACATTTATTTAATATGAGAACAAAATGGAGTTGGATAACAAAATAAAATATGCCATTCAAATTTTTGAAAAGAACTCATCTTTCATTGCATAGTACATGGTCAGACATATTGTTGAATTAAACTATTGTTAAAGTCCCTTTTTTCGAAGCAGACAAAAGCCAGAAAATTTTCTTACTGCTTATTTGAGTTGCATTAGTATTCATGTTTAACAATGTAAAAATTATAAAATGTACGTTCGAAAAGTCTTTTTCTTTATTTGAACATTTTATCATCCATATCTTATTTAAAGTAAGTTTAAAATAAGTTTTTTTTCTGGTCATAATAAAAGTAATATTTTGCATAAATTAGTAAAGAAATTAATAATTAGTAATTAATAAAAGTAATATTAATTTATAATCAGCGTACATTTTGTTAAAATTAAGGGGAAAATTGAGACATTTTTTTGTAGACAAATTGTTTGGAACCTAATTTTAATTATTATTTATTTATTTTATTATAATTTTATTTCATTTTCAAATAATGCAATTGAAATATCAAATATAATTCAAGAAATTTGATCTCAAATATTTTAAGCTATAATGACAAGAAATTTTTATTAGTACAATATTTAATTATTTTCAATATGTTTTTTTACGTTTCTGCACCTTTTGGTCAAAAGAACTTAGAAAATTTTAACCAATTTATAAAAAAAAGCCATTATTCAGTGAGATCATCATTGCTTCTCATTATCACTTCAAAAACCACACAAATAATATCTCAATATAAATAATTGTGACGAGTAATTTACGAATCTAGAGAAAGGACTTTACGTTATTAATTGTGACGAGTAATTTTCTAGAGAAAGGACTTTACGTTCTTCACGAATCTAGAGAATGGACTTTACGTTTTATTGCAAAACACATAGATTGTTGTTTTATTAGAGGACTTTTAACTGACAAGAAGAATTCATGAACTTTATGCACCTATTCGAAACAAATATTTTGTTCTGGAAAATGTTGTTAAAAATTTTTTCCGGATTTCTATAATAATGAATGTTTTTCCAGAATCATTTGAATGCTAATAAACAAACGTAGGCAACAAAAAATATAGTTAGGTAGGTAATGTCATACTTGTTTAAACAAATTCAGAATGAGTAAGGCCTTGCTGTTTATAAAATTTTATGCAATTGTATGAGAAATCTTTTTTAATAATTTAGAAAATGTTTATACAAACTATACTAAGTATATTATAATATGAATGTAAATTTATACATATGAATATATATCATAGGAATGTATAATTTTGAGAAAAACCGAACTTGCAAAACAAATTGTAAAATAAATAACAATTCCGAATGAATTGTATAAACAAATATAATGTATAATACAAAAACAATATAATATAGACAAAGTTTAAGAAAGTTTTTCGTTAGATAAAATTAAAAAAAAAAAACATTAATGAAAGGAAAAATCTACAAAGATGTCTTTTACTGTTAAGCAGTCATAATTGTGCTTTATTTTTTTATAATGTAAACAATAAACACAAAATTGTAACGGTTTGTAATGTAATTGTTACATGTAAAGAACACGTTTTATTACCTATGTTTTATTGTTACACGTAAGAAATTAAAATAAATAAATGCAACTACGAAATTAGACTAGCTCAGCTCACTCGAATCACGACGCCAAGAAATCTCGTATGAGAAAGCTAAAGTAGCTCATAAAAATATTCAAAAGACGTTTAAATTTTTGAAATTCAATATTCTAAAAAAGCGATTGACAGATGAGCCATACTATTTTGGTCAGTTAACATCTCAATCATGAATTGCACATGATACAAACTTCAATTATATTAGTGGAGGAGAATTTGCGATCTTTCTTCGGGAGTTTTCTGAATTTAAAATTTTGAACTGAACCTGGATGATGGATAGAGCATTAGGTTTCAGGTCAAGGGTTCTTGGCAGAGTTAAATAGTTGGAGTCGGGCACAAATAGTTGGAATGGAGAATTTTTGAAAGAGTCAGGAGTTGGTGTAAATTTCTGGCTCCTATATAAAAAAATAATTTTTATTTTTCAGAATTTTGGGAATCTTAGTTCTGAAAAACATTATTTACTGAGGTAATTGATTTGTATCTTCCAATAATGCAACCACTACCAAGTGCAGTTACTGTTTTAGCAGGAAACTAAGTAAATGTTCAAGAATTTTTCCAGCACTGAGGTTTATCAAACACTATTTTCACTCAACAATGAAAGAATATCGTACAGAATATATCCTATTACCAAAAACAAATAAGATTAAAACAAATATAGCAACTTTGTGATTAAAATATACAATTTTTTTAATTGTTTCCTTTTTTCACGTCATCAGATATTAATTTAATATTGTTATTTTTTTAGGATACTTAATTTTTGAAGCCAATATGTACAAGGATATTTTTTAAGTTAATGAGGATACTAGACCTTTTAAATTGTATAAAAAAAAAACACTTTGATATTGCAAAAAAAAATTTTATATAAGTTCAATAAAAGTCATTAAATTTATTTCATAAATTTTCTAAATCCATCAGGCAACATCGCAGTTCATAAAATAACGATACAGAAGTCAGGAGTCAGCAGTTAGGATCAATATAAAATTCGACTCAGCAGTCTGGAGTCAGATATCTGAATTTTTTGCCGACTCCTCACCATCAGTTCCGGTTTTATTATAATTTAAAATATTTGAGATCAAATTTCTTGAATTATTATTTTTTTTTTCAATAGCATTATTTAAAAATAAAATAACATTATAATAAAATAAATAAAGAATAATTAAAATTAGTATCAAAGCAATTTTTAAGTCGATGTCCCAAAAGTTTTCTCGGTTTGAAACTCGGCAATTGATTTCGAATTGAAAATTTTCGAATCTATACAGGAAAAATATTATAAATAATATTAAAATAATATAATGCGATGGAATGCCACCTGGTTTGGATGAAGAAGATGAAGATGCAAACCCCTCAGATGTTCATTGGAGATATTCATTAAAACAAAAACTGATAATTTGCAATCCTGTATTTATACTCTCAATAATGTATTTATGATAGTTTAAAAGATCGGGGTGCAGACAGCATTTTAATTTATAAATTTCAGAAGAATGATTTATGATAGACTATTTTGTAATTATATATTCCATTTTTTTTCAAAAAAATATGCATGAATGAATAATTTAACAAATCCGTATATTAAATTAATATCTGTTAATGCAAAAAAAATAAAAATAAAACGATGATGTTAATAAAAAATAAATTTGCCATTTTTATATGCACAAAAAAATTCTTAAGTTACTCAAAACTTTTTTTTTTTGTGATAGAAAAGTACAAGCACTGAACTTCTGCTACTTTATCTTAAGAAAATTACATTCAATTTTATTTATTATTCTTTAAACTGTGTCAGAAAATCTCAAATTAAGCTAAAAGGTTCTAGAGTTAAGGGTCCAAGCAATTATGCAAAGCCGATATAAGAAAAGAGTATTAAATATCTTGTTCGCAGAATAAATTTTTGAACACAATCTTTTTTTTCCACCTAGGGTTTATCCTAAAAGCAAGCAGCTTTTAAAATCAAGCAAAGAGTAATTCTCCAAATTGCGGCTTACTTTAACGTTGTTAAACCTCATTAATTTTTTACACGAACTAAAAGTTTAAGCGGAAATCCTGGATTTTGTAATAAAAGTTGACAGTAAAGGTTTATTCAGGGCTAATAATAAAATGGATATATATTTTTATAATAAAAGGCATATAAAATAAAATAAAAGTGTGAAAACAAGATATTAAAGAAAAACTTTAATGTAGGTTTTGAAAATTTTTAATTTAAATGGAGGTTTTTTTAAGAAATAGTAGAAAATGATCTTTTAATAATTTATAAGTTTATTAATAACAATTTATTTTTCAGATTTAAAATACTTTTACAAATTATTAGGTAAGTTACAACAGTTATTTGTATGATATTAAACATAACATTTAAAAGGCTTGTCAACACAGACATTTAAATTCCAACATTATGCATTAATTAATAGGAATTCTTCACAAAACTTATTTTTATTTTTTGTCAATAAAAATTTTAATCGACGAAAAACTATATTGCAATAATTTATCTTAAATAGATTGTGTAAGGTTTCATCCCAAAATTATTTTTTATAATTTTTTATTACTTAGTATAGAAATTTTTAATAAAATCTATTATCCTCACTTACAATTAGTTAAATAACAATTATTTCCGGATTAAAAATTTTATAACATGCTACTGAACTTTAATGAAATCGTTTTCCTGCTAAATTTTTAAAATAGATATTCTATTTTAAAAACATTTGGCTTGCAGATATCTAAACTTTCCAAAGGCAAGAAAAGTTTATTACCAAATTTTTATTTTCTTGATAAGATTTAAAAGAGGCTAAGATTTCTGAATTTTTAAAAGTTACAGACTTAGAAACTAAAACGAGGAAAAAATAAAAACCAGCAATCTCCAACATTCATCAAAATCTGATTCGTCGACCCCCATTAAATTCGCTGATGCATAATTACATCTTACCTCCAAAATCGCCATCCAACTTCTATGATTGTATTACTTTTTCCTCTCTGAATGGGCAATCAACCACGCAACGTTACATTTTTGAGATATGATTAAAGAAGGGAATAGTTGGAAATCCCAAGAGAGATACGCTTGAATATTGTAATTATGGGATATCGACAAGAAAATGCTTGAAATGAACGGACTGAGAGACGGTAATAAACGAGGGGGAGTAGATGTTTGAGCTTAACCCGTGTGTTATCGAACATGGCACGCTAAGAGCATTGATACTTAAAATGTTTTCTTTTTCTATCTTGTACCTTACTTTTTCTGATAGTGAGACATTTTCATAATAATTGTGCAATTTGAAATTCCCTTCACTATGTTGAACGTTTTTGAAATATTTAATGGTAAGTTTGGTTAGAATATAAAGCATATTTTAAAATTAGGCTAGTTTAAATTAAACCATATGTTAATTTACGTAATTTATTACTTAAATAAATTACTTTCTGCATACATTATTAAGTATGAAAGACATTTGAGCTAACCCCGTGTGCTATCGAACATGGCACGCTAAGAGTATTGATAATTAAAATGTTTTTCTTTACCTTACTTTTTTTCTGGCGGTAAGACTTTTCCTTATAATTGTGCAATTTGAAATTCTCTTCACTATGTTGCCAAATTTTTGAAATGTTTACCTGGAAGTTTGGATAGGATGTAAAGCATGTTTTAAAATTATTCTAGTTTAAATTAAACCATATATTAATTTAGATAACTTATTACTTAAATAATTAACTTTCTGTATAAATTAATTAAAAAAACATAAGTTTCTAGAGAATAAAATTTATTTCTAGGATGTAAAGGCTATTACTGTTTTACGTATTGTTTTTTTAAATCCTGTCGACTATTTTACAATAGGAGCACCTTCATTACCTTTACTTGTGCATCTAGAAGGCGAGTCACTTTTTTTCGAAATTTAAATTTCTAATATTTCTGTTGAATTCTCTTCCATGATGGATATTTTACGATGCGATTATTGAGATATGATTAAAGAAGATGATAGTTCAAAATCCCAGGAGAGATACGCATGAATATTGTAATTATGGAATATCGACAAGAAAGTGATTGAAATGAACGGACTGAAAGGACGTTAATAAATGAGGGAGTAGACATTTGACCTACCCCGTGTGTTATCGAACATGGCACGCTAAGAGTATTAATACTTAAAATGCTTTTCTTTACTGTTACTTACTTTACTATCTTTAATGTTACCTTACTTTTTCTGATGGTGTGACATTTTCATAATAATTGTGCAATTTGAAATTCTCTTCACTATATGTCCCTTTTTGAAATGTTCAACGGCAAATTTGGATAGAATGTAAAGCCTATTTTTAAATTACGCTGGTTTAAATTAAACCATAAATTAATTTAGAGAACTTATAACCAAAATAATTTTTTTCTGCATAAACTATTTTTAAAAATATGAGTTTCTAGAGTAGGGAATTTATTTTCTGATGTAAAGGCTTTTTATAGTTTTTACGTGTTACCTTTTAAATCCTCTTGACTATTTCACAATAGGAACACCTTCAATATCTTTACTTGTGCATCTAGAAAGCATGTCACTTTTTTCGAAATTTAAATTTCTAATATTTTTGTTGAATTTCCTTCCATGTTGAATATTTTACAATAGGATCATTGAGATATGATTAAAGAAGGGGGTAGTTTGAAATCTCATGAGAGATACGTATGAATATTGTAATTATTGATATCAACAAGAAAAATGCTTGTAATGAATGGAACTGAGATATGGTAATATATGAGGGGAGTAGACGTTTGAGCTAGCCCATGTGTTATCGAACACAACACGCTAAGGATATTGATACTTAAAAATGTTTTTCTTTGTACTATTTTTCTGTACTGTTTTTTTAAATCCTATTGTTTATTTTATAATAGAGGTACCAACTCAATGTGTCAATGTGTGACACATAAATTTCGAAGAAATACTCTAATGATGCATCTAGAAGCATCCTTTTTCCAAGTTAAAATTCCTAACTTTTCTTTTTGAAGTTACCTTCCATGTTGAATACGTTACAACAGGATCATCGGTTCATTGAGTTAATATTTTTCATTAATGTTAAAATCGAAAAGGAAAACCGCCAGTGAAGAAATGTTACCAGTGTGGAATTTTAATGTTATTTGATTAAAAGTTAACATGAAAAATATAATCAGAAAAAGTAATTTTTTTTTTCAGGAATTTTCCTTATATATATTTTTTGAAAAAATTAAAATATTTTTAAAAATGCAGTATTTATCATCAAATTGTGAATTTAGTTTATTCGCATAATATATCTTATTACGTAATATGAATCATTAACATTTATTATCTTATACATGAAATAAAAATCCGCATTTACATTTTCTAAATTTATACTATATCTTCATTCTTATAAATAACACTTATAGCAATATCTGCTTATTAAAATAAAAATATTTGCTTTTCTTCCAAATATGCAGCTATTTTCTTTTATAAATTAATTAAACTAACATAAACTGTACACTATTGAAATAGTCAAATAATGGTTAGGAAATCATTTATGAAAAAGTTATTTAACTTGATGAAATGAAAGAAACAAATATGATTAGTGCTAATGGAATACATTAAAATTATCTTAGTTTCATAAGTGTCCTGAGAATAAACAAAAATATTAAAATGAACTTTCCAACAAAGAGCTCATAATTTGATTTGTTAAATACAGGAAGTGTGTAGCTCTTTTGATATAATCCTCTTATCTCTAATATTTCTGATATTATATAAAAATTAACTAAAATAATGTAATAATTTACAAACATTAGGATGAGTAAAAATAAGATAAAAAAATTTCATAAGATTTTCTACTTCAGCACAAAAGAACTGATGCAGCAATATTCTGAGTAAAAAAATAACACGTAATACATTTATCAAGAAAGCCAACTGCAGAGATGAATGCAGATAACAAAAAAGTATTTTACCTTGATTTAATTGGATTACCTTCAGAAACAAACAGAGAAAGTGAAGTCATTTTATTTCGTCATCTTCAAAACAATTATGTACTAAGCCTCTTGAAAAAAATTATCTTTGGAACTAATCTAACTTCAAATAATCGCAATTTTTTCTTTTGTCTTCTATATCACATAAAGTATTAAAAAAGAGATAACATCCTTTGTGATACTTATATTTCAAGCTCTAAATAACTTTGTTGGATAAGGCTTTTGCTAATTATTTCTTAGCCTCCCTTGAGCTAATTTAATCATCATATTTGACGACGAACGATTGATGTTGCACTTAATCTGGCATAAATAATTTTTACATGCATTGTTTGATAAAGTATAGTCTTACAAAATTGTCTTACACTATTTTGTCACATTCCGACATCTTTACCCAGCGGAATATTAATTACTTTGCAATCCATCTTCGTTAGGTTGGTCTTTCTACTCCACTTCAAATTCGCTGAAGTGGAAGCAAATCTTCAACCCCATCCTGAAGTTTTATCTTTGTTTAGGTTAAAAATTCTTCGGCATTGAAACACGTTAATGCATTGTTTTGTTAAATGCTTTGTAGAAGTCAGTCACCCTATGGAAATGAAGACATGCTTTTTAAAAATGTTTCGCTAGATTAAAAAATGACACTGTAAGAATTATGAAAGTAACTTGAAAATATTGGATTTCTATTTCATTATCAAATCTGGCGAGAATCTGTGTAAAATTTTAGAAGGAGTTTTTAAAGTAATTGAAAAAGTCTCCTTTTATTTAACAAAATCATTATAAAGGAATGTTTATCTACAGTATTAAAATATGCGTAACATCTTTAGAATATCAATTTAAAGATTGTAAGTCTGCAGAACCGAAATAGTAATAAACTTGCATAATAAATATTTATTTAATATGCACTTTTATTACTATTTCGGTTTTACAGACAATAAATCTTTTAAATTGATATTTTAAAGATGTCACCAATATATATATATGTTGTTGTTGTTTCTTATCTCACTTGGCTGGCCAAGCCCACGAGCTCATACGTACTCATGATTGAAGGGGAAGGAAGCAGCTTCTGTTGTGATGGAGCACCCGTAAGTAGAAGCCTGACTTTTGCTCCGTGACGCTCTTACAGTCATAGGAGACCGGGACCTACAGCTTAAAAGTAGATTCCGAACCACTACAAACATCCATGTCACCACCGGGATTCGAACCCGAAACCTGTGGCACCGAGCGCCAGAGACACTCGGCCATTCAGGTCCCAAATTTGGCCAACGGCACGCGGTGTACCCAGGTGGTCACCCACCCAAGTACTGACCGCGTCCAATGATGCTTGACTTCGGTGATCTAACGAGAAGCGGTATATTCAGCATGGTATGGTCGTTGGCCTTTTATATATATATATATATATAGAAAGAAATACTTTACTAGTATGGCGTAGGATCGTCTTTGGTATGTAATACAGCTTGAATTCGCCTGTGAATCGAATCATACAAGTGCCGAATAGTGTCTAGAGGAATATTGAACCATGGATGTTCTTTGTGGATATATTGGGAAAGTTTCGGGAGAAATATCGAGGAGGATATCGATTTCAGATTGATCACTCTAAAAAATAGGCCATAATTGTTGGATGTTATTGAGCTCAGGGGACTTAGATTGCAAAGGTTGTTTTTCTTTTTTAAACATTACAATCCGCTACAATATCCGTCAGTCTCTTTCACTCAGCTTCTTTTTTCCGTCCACTATTTTGTCTTGCCGTGCTGTGTGTAAGCTGTCCTGACTATAGACACCGTATCTCTAAAAAGGCCTAAAGGCTGGGAAGTTTCTATTTCTCCAGCTAGCCAGGCTCCCTACAATTTGGCCTCTTTCAATGTATGTGAGGTCTGCCATTTTAGGCTTTTTGACTGGCATTAGGCTTTGAAATCCAAGGCGTATACAACTTCACTAAACCTATCTCATACCATGATACATGTTTTTTATATTAAAAAATATGGTAGCTAATATTACGTTTCAATGCTTACGAAGGGCATTCTTAAAAATGTCACTGTTATTCACAGGTGTTTACTTATTTTTATAACCACTTTCAATGGTTTATAAAACTTAAAATGCATTCAATTTGAATAAATAAATTCGATAAGAATACAAATCTGATAGGGTTGTAATGATATTAGACATAAATCTGGTATGATATTAGTCATATTAGTTATATCGGATGATGATGAGATCCGGTGCATGTAAATCTGATAACATTGTGAATTTTTATTACGAAATAAAAAAATAAATATTTCAGTTTAAAATCTATTTTTTTTATAAATATTTGCCTCTGAAAAATATATATTTAAATTTAAATAGAAATGTATCGAGCTGATACATTTTTATTAAAATTTATCAAGCTCATTTATCAATTTATCAAGCTGAAATTTTGAAATATGCACATAATATATAAAGTAAGTTTATTTTGCAGCAAATAACTCAGCAAATATAATATAATGTACGCTCTTTTAAGGTTCAATTTCAGTATTACCGTACTAAAGTTTTCCAAAAGGTCACATACAGTTTATTTTTAATTCTGCTAATTTTATTTAATTCTGCATCATCAATTCAATAAAAAAAAAAAAAGACAAAATATATTTTAAGCATTTTCTTTCAAAAATGTTCTTAAATAAAAAAAAACATAGACGAACGCTAATTAAAGATTTTTCCAATTATCTGTTTATTTAATCTATCTTAACGTTTTTGAAATTACATTTGATGTAGGTCTTAATTCCTAAGATTTTTGCTCTTAACATTTTTTTCGATATTTTAATTTAGATCAATCACTACAAATGAAAAAGCTTTAAAAACATTAAGTCTCAAACAAATTGAGTGTTTTTAAAAATAAATTAAATAAAAGTAGAGTTTTTAGCTTTTCTGATAATTAAAATTTAATTAATGTTACGAACTAATTAACTTCAGTAAATTTTTCGAGGAATGTGATCTTTTCTGCAGTCGAAATTAATTACGCAAGTCATTACAAATATGAAACTCAATGACATGAAAACATTTTTTAACGATGCTTGTAAAGCAAATTTAATAAACCATTGTCGCTACTGCACCATATCTTTTCACAGTATAGAGTTTGTTTAATTATTAAATCTACTTAACTGAAATTTGTACAGGCAAGTGAAAATAATTTTTTGTTTAATTTTAAAGATTGTGAAGGATGTAACATCTCAAAGATTCAATTTGTTACGAAATTAGAAAAAGAAAATTAAATTTTTGTTTAATGAATTCTTTATGAATTTTTATGAAATGATCACTTTTAATATATTTAATGTATAGGAAAAATTAGATATTCTATTAGAAATTCCTTTACTCTAAAATTATTGTTTTCGATTTAAAGTTAGTTATAGATTTGATGTGTGAAATAATCTTTAAAAAGTGCCTTTGTAAAAAAAACGGAATTAAAATGTGAAATGCTTCATAATAGTATACTACTTTATAATTTTTAAATATAGAAATTGAAATCACTTTAAAATGAGTTTTTCAGGCAAACAATGGTATAATAATATATTTAGAATATAAAATATATCTATTGTATCAAGCTAAAGATTCTATATTTAGTGACGAAATAAAAATATTACAGGACTTTAAATACATAAAGAAGCATAATTAAAATTACCTAGGAACACTACAAGACAAAAACTATTATATATATATATATATATATATATATATATATATATATATATATATATATATATATATATATATATATATATATATATATATATATATATATATATATATATATATATAGAGACATAGAAAGAGAGACAGTACGAAACAGTTAATGCAAAGCAGAAACTTAGAACTATTATAATTTCAAAAAGGAATTGAATGAATTATTCAAAAAGTGCATCGATATATATCAAACATTTCATCGATATATATCAAACGGTGGTTAAAGTTTCTAATTCACTTCTTTTAACTTTGAATGCTGATTGCAAAGTATATTGATAAATTTTTCATAAATTAATTTTTTATCAATAGTTTATCACAAATAAAGATTGCTGAGGCTATGAAATTTTTTGCTTTAAAAGTTCCATTAAAACTAGTCAAAAGAGTTTTAAATCTTTCACTTAAAAACGATTCGTTTTTAGACAAAAGATGGTGAAACGATGTATTTAAAATAAAAATGTGTCTAATGTATCAAGTTGAGGATTTTTATATTCCGTGGCTAAATAAAAAAAAAAAAAAATTCACAGTTCTTTGAATACATAAATAAATGTAATTAAAATTACCTAGGTACACTAGAAGGCAAAAAATATCCACGAAAACTTCTAAAAAGAATATATATATGTAGTCCTTATAAGTGTTATATATATATATATAGAGAGAGAGAGAGAGAGAGAAGAAAAAAAGAAAAGAGAGAGAGAGAGCGAAACAGATAAAAAGCAAAGCAGAAACTATTAGAATTTCGAAAGGAATTGAATGAATTATTCAAAAAGTGCATCGATATATATCAAACGTTATATAAGGCATTGACCACTACAGGCCATTGTTCAAGCTGCTAGTTTATTTGATATTTTTTTTTTTAATTTCTAACATACTTGCTTTTTAAACTTAAACGCTGATTGCAATCAGCGTTTAAGTAAGCGTGTATATTTGATAAATTTTTCATAAATTTAAATTTCTTTTTATTAACAGTTAATCACAAATAAAAATTGCTGACGCAATGGAATTTTTGCAATAAAATGTCCATTAAAACTAAAAGTTAAAGGCTTTTCATGTTTTTCATTCAAAATAAATGTGTGTAGTATCATATATCTGTTATGTGATTAAGTTAAAATTTAAATTTCAAAAAGCGAGAAACAATTAAGATTCACTAACATATTTTTAAGATATAAACAATCTAATATTTCAATATTATGAATACTAAAATGGAATTCCTAATTTCATTAATTTTACAATTCTTTTGTACAACTAAAAAACATTAAGCTATTTACTTTACCGTGATTAGTTAAAGGAAAAAAAATACCTAAAAAGAGAATATATGGGTAATGATTCACTATATTTTGAAGAATGAAATTGGAGTAATGCAATCAAATCTTTATAATCAAAAACTTCCCCTTGTCTAATTTAAGCGTAATTTAAACTTCTAATGAACACCAAACCCGTATTCAAATTTTATTGTTACAAATTACTTAAGTAGAACTTATTCAAAAATCATTCAGTGAGAAAAGACAACATATGCTGACAATGATTGTATTTACTGCAAAATGTTATTTTTAAGTATGATGCGTCTGTTTCCCTCAGTCTACTGCTTACATTCTTTATAAAAAAAAGACTTTTGTAAATTTGAAAATGTGTGTTTATTGATTAAGTTTAGCATGTTATTAATTAAAATTAAAATACCTAAAATATTGCCAATACTGAAGATATTTTATTTATTTGATATTAATCTTTTTCATGTCACCATCCCTTTTAAATGGATAACTCGTAAATGAAAAAAGCCAAAATGGATGAAAATACTAATTATAACATAATTAAATGTATAATTCATTTAATAAGTGTTATATGCTCCATAATGTATCAGCCAATCCTATTAATGAAATTCTTTAAAAAGCTTATTCTCTAGCGAATAATGAATCTTTGTAATCAAAAATTTCCCCTCGTCTAATTTAAACATAATTTAAACTTCTAATTAACACCAAACCTGTATTCGAATTTTATTGTTTTTAAATTACTTAAGTAAAACTTATTCCAAATCACTCAGTGACAAAGACAACATATGCTGACAATGACAAATTACTGCAAAATGTTATTTTTAGCTTGAAGGACGAAGCGTCTGAGTTGGGAATAGTAATTAAGCAACCAATTACTGGAATGGTTTATATCTCTAAAATTATCCGTAGCGTACAATTTTCGACAACCTTTTCATGATGGATGACACAAGAAATTTTTACCCAGCGTGATTGATTCATCCGAAAAGGATGAAGGACTTTAGGAAAATTAATGAGATGAGCTGGTAGTTGACACATTTCTGAAATATCGCTCACCCTTCAAGATGGTATGTAGTTTCATGCAAAGTTGCTATTTGGGTTATTTGTGTATTTTGAGATTCGTTTCGAAATTTTCTCGATACCAAAGTTATTTTTAAAATTAAAAGATTGCAAAAAATGCATCAGAACCCAATATAAAAAGAAATCTCTACAGAATACTATTATAACTTTACAACTGACGGCTTCTGTAATATGTTATATATGCTAATAAGGATTACAAATAATGTATATTCCTCCTTTACATTAAATTTATAACAACAGTGAATATTATAATTTATTTTTGGATTAATTAATAATTTTGAAAATGGAAATATTTATTTTTATGGGAATGTTTTGAAAATTATAAGTTAAGAGTTTTTTTCCCTCAAAGTCATAATAAATAAATAATAATAATAATAAATAATAATCATAAATAATCTTCACGGATTCATGTTCAAAACAAATAGAAATGTAAATATTTGTTTTGCCCATGAATCCGTGAAGACCTCATTTATGTTATGAGGCCAATACTTCAGTATGTCAATGTTGATCTCTTGGAAAACTGTGATAAAAATATATTCGTATTCTTGAACGGCCTCGTATATTTAAATTTGGTTTTGATGAATATGTCTCGAAATGAACTTCTTTGTAGCAAATAATTGTTATAAATAACTTACATCTAAAAATTATCGATATTACAATTGTTACATTATAATAAATAAATAATAAATTAAAACTTAACATATTTATATTATTAATATTACACAGTCCAATCCATTAATGTGGCCACCTGTCAAAAGCCAGTATAACCACCTTTGGAAGAGTGGACCGCTGCGAGACGGGCAGAAAGCAAGTCAATTGGGTTTCTGAAGGTGTTCACTGGGATGTTGAGCCATGCTGACTCCAGTGCCGTGGCCAGCTGCGCTAGATTATGCAGTGGATGATCCATGGAGCGAGCAACCGATCGAGGTTGCCCCACAGTTTCCCGATTGGGTTTAAATATGGTGAGTTTGCTGGTCAGAGGAGTATGGTAAACTCATCCTGGTGCTCTTCAAACCACGCACATACACTGTGAGCTGTATGACACCTCGCATTGTTCTACTGGTAGATGCCATCATTCTGAGGAAAAATAATTCGCATGTAGTGGTGGACACGGTCCGCAAGGACAGATGCGTACTAGAAATGTGCTGATCCATCGTGCCTTCCACAATGATGAGTGCACCCAGTGAATGCCAGGGAAACATTCGCCACACCATAAGGCTCCATCCTCCAGCTTGGAACCTTTCGGCAATTGTTGCAGGGTGTTTGCTTTCAGACGTTGCATGTCGTATACGGTACGTATCGTGTCGTGTACGTTTCGGTACTAATGCAAATTCCAGCATAGGTGCATTAACCAGGCGTCTGCTGCGGAGGCCAATGCGCAGCAACGTTCGCTGAACCGCTGTTGAGGATAATGGTGATCAATCTCTTGGTAGCCCCTTGGTTCATCTGAGCATTCAGATGCACGTCTATTCGTCGAACGCATCTCCGTAGCCTTCGTTCGCCTCTGTCATCTATAGCCCGTGGTGCACCACATGTGCCACGCCGCTGATTTGGACAGTGCCAAATTAGCCGTTTTCGAAATGCTTCCAGTTTTTTGGTCCGATCAGCCAATAATGTCATGCCCTTTCGTACGTCTGATAAATCGCTACGTTTCTGCATTACGCCAACGATTGAAATGCTTTCCGATGCCTTAGGACATCCTTTATATACCATCCACTACAATGTGCTGCCACCTGCCTTTTGTGATTGGTTATTTCAAGTTGACGTCGAAAGTAGGTGGTGGTCACATTAATGTGACTGGCTCTGTATATATATATGTACATTAAATATAAAGTGCAAATGGATAAATATTGCAATGAAAATAAATTATTATAGAATAAACAAATTTTGAAAATAATCAGAATATATTTTGACATTATAATATTTTTTTAACTTTTTCAAGTCAAATTGTTGTTAAATTCTAATTTCCATACAACTTGATGTGTAAGAAGATGTACTTTTTAAGAAGTTATTTATAATAGAAACAAATAATCAATAATTCAAAATTTTTAATGGTAGATAATTTTTTAAAATTTATTACTTTGGATATTGAAATTGCTCAAAAAGTGATCGTAAAATAGTCACGAAAAAAACTAAGACAGGTTTTAGTTTAAAATTAGAATTGGAATTTTAAGTGTATAAGATTTAATAATTATACTATATTCAACATCTTTAAAAAATTTTTATAATCGGTAAAAAAAGAAATTAAAAGATATCTGTTTTTAATGAAATATTCAGTAAAAATCTTCAAAACTATTTTTAATATGATAAGCAATGAAGTGAAAATAATATATTACATTTGAATCATAAATAATAATATTTATAAGTGAAAATATTTATATAAAAAAATATTTTAAACATTAATAATATACATTCAAAAAAACATTTAAATATAATAAATCTAAATGAAATTTAATTTTTAGTATATTGACATTTTAAAAACATTTTTAGTAAACATTTAGTTATTTTTTGTTGATCAGATAAATTTAAAAAGCTCATTCAATTGGATATTATATCAATCCTTAAACCAATTTCCAATAATTTTTATTGTTTTCTCTTATTTCTCTTATGACTGAGTCGTAAGAAAAAAAGTTTCTATCTTCTGGACTTATTGTTTACTCGTAATAACAAAAATTCAAAGAAGACATTAAAATTTTCGTAGTTTTTGGCTGAATACCAAATAAATAAAAAATTCAAATATAATATCTCAGCTTTATAATACTAACAGAGCTATTCAATTAAATTTCGTAACAAATTACAAATGAATTTAATTGCTGTACTACCATCATCTCGTTGAGAACAATATAACGTTGGGATTTAGCTGAAATTCAATAAGCATTAAAACAGATAACCATAATTACGAAAGCTCAGTTATTATTTAAATATCCCTCCATACTAAAGTCCAAATCCATTTTAATGAATGGGATTGTCTAAAACCATAAGCTGTTTTCATCCAGATTACATGCTTCCTATGTTGTAAGCAGATCAAATTGAGCAACAAAAACATTACACTGATCGAAGAGGTTTCTCAGCAGCAAGACAGAGTGGTAACTTCAAATCTCACCACTTTCAATTTCAGCAAAAACTGACGCAGCATCACTGTGCAAACTGTACTGTGTGTGTTACTTAAATTGATGAAGATTAAATACTGTAGTAAAGTTAGAATTTAATTACATTCCAAGCAATGAAAAATAAATTATCTCTGTACCTACTTCTCCTTAAAAGCGCAGTTAGCAATCAAGATGGCGAGACATTTCCACACAATAATAAAATTAATGATCGGAAAGGGAATCCACAAAGCTTCTCAATTATTATCATTCTCATTTAAACAATTTTAATTTTATCGTTCTCCGTCCATTTTCAAGATAAATGTATCGCATACAACAATTTCATTAAGCTCTTTGCTAGCTTCCTTTGCTGTTCCAACATTTCAAAGCACCAGTGGTTTTTCCACGCATATTTTAATTAACAAAATGTTGGAAGTGAGTTACATTTAATATTTAACATTGAATAAAAGAAGAAACTAATTTTCTTCAGCATTTTATAAATTAGCATTTAATGGAAAAAGATTTTATTACATTAAACACACATGAATTAAGTAAAAATTCATATTTATTAACAAAAAAAAAATAAATTTGTAATATCATTTGTGATTGTATTTGCCTCTTTTATTTGCCAAAATCATCAAATTTAATGTAGGAGCACAGTTTGTTGATTAGGAAAATGATAGGCGTTATTTAGATTCCTTTTTTTATTAAGTATTAAAAAGAAACGTGATTTTTTAAAAATTAAATATCTTTAATTTTTTGATTTAGTGAAATTTTTTTCAACTTGTGGAAATTTGATAATCTAGAGTTTTTTTTTTTTTTTTTTGTAACGGAAGGAGAAATTGTGAATTAAATTAAATATTGATTTGAAATTGCTTATAAGTTTGTGCGACAGAACCATTTTTTTTTCAAAGTCAGTGAATATATTTCGATAGTAAGTAGATGGAAATGAAACTTATTTGAAAATGATTATGTTCATTTTCGTCGTGAAATAAAAATTAAAAATCAATGCTTAATAAACTTGCATTTCTATAAAACATAGTAAAAAATTCATTTTTATCATCAGAAGCGATAACCCTTCATTTTTGCATATACAATAAAAAAAAAATCCAAAAAATAAGCATGGTACCTCTGAATTTGAATATATAAACTTTTAAATTCTTTGATGAAAACCACGAATTATTTTATCGATTTGAGCATTATATCGTTTACTTAAAATAGAAAAAATTGAAAGACATTAAAAATTTTCACAGTTTTTTTGCTAAACACCAGATAAAAAAAAATTCAATCTCTATCAAAAACATAATCACTTAATTTTATAATTCTAACAGAGCCATTCAATTAAATTACATAACAAATTACAAAGGAATTTATTTGCGGTACCACCATCATCTGGTTGTGAACACAATAACGTTGGGATTTAGTTCAAATTCAATAAGCATTAAAGCAGATAACCATAATTACGAAAGCTCGGTTATTATTTAAATATCCCTCCATACTAAAGTCCATATCCATTTTAATGAATGGGATTGTCTAAAACCATAAGCTGTTTTCATCCAGATTACATGCCCTCCTACGTTGTAAGCAGATCAAATAGAGCAACAAAAACATTACACTGATCGAAGAGATTTCTGAGCAGCAAGACAGAGTGGTAACTTCAAATCTCACCACTTTCAATTCAGCAAAAACTGACGCAGCATCACTGTGCAAACTGTACTGTGTGTGTTACTTAAATTGATGAAGATTAAATACTGTAGTAAAGTTAGGAATTGAATTACATACCCAGTAGTGAAAAATAAATTATCTCTGTACCTACTTCCCTTAAAAGTACAGTTTGCAATGAAGATTGCGAGACATTTCCTCACAATAATAAAATTAATGATCGGAAAGGTAATCCACAAAGGTTCCCAATTATTATCATTCTCATTTAAACAATTTTGATTTTATCGTTCTCCGTCCATTTTCTAAATGTATCGCATACAGCAATTTCATTAAGCTCTTTGCCAGCTTCCTTTTCTGTTCCAACATTTCAAAGCACCAGTGGTTTTTCCACGCATATTTTAATTAACAAAATGTTGGAAGTGAGTTACATTTAATATTTAACATTGAATAAAAGAAGAAACTAATTTTCTTCAGCGTTTTATAAATTAGCATTTAATGGAAAAAGATTTTATTACGTTAAACACACATGAATTAAGTAAAAAATTCATATTTATTAACAAAAAAAAAAATATTTTTAATGTCATTTTTGATTATATTTTTCTTTAATTTGCCAAATTCTTCAAATTTGATGTAGGGACATAGTTTGTGGATTAAGAAAATGATAGGCGTTATTTAGATTTCTTTTTTATTAGCTATTGAAAAGAAATGTGATTTTTTTGCTTACATATCCATAATTTTTTGATTTAGTGAGAATTTTTTTATCTTGTGGGTGTTTGATAATCTAGAGTTTAATTTTTTTTTTGCTTTGTAACGAAGAAGAAGAATATTATCAAGTAAATTAAATACTTGATTTAAAATTGCTTATAAGTTTCATTTCGATCGAAAAAATCGTATTTTCAAAGTCATTGAATATATTTCGATAGTAAGTAGATGAAAATGAAAATTATTTGACAATGATTATGTACATTTTCCTGGATAAAAAAAAATTAAAAATAAATGTTTGATATGCATGCATTTCTATAAAAACAAATCATTTTTATCATCAGAATAGATAACTCTCCATTTCTGTATATACAATAAAAAAAAATCCAAAAACAATAAGCATATTTATCCTCTGAATCTGAATATATAAACTTTAAAATTCTTTGATCAAAACTACGAATTATTTTATCGATTTGTGTATTATATTATTTACTTAAAAAAACAAAAATTCAAAACCCCTTGAAATGTTTTGCACTTTTTGGCTAAGCGCCAGATAAAAAAATTCAATCTCTATCAAAATATAATCTCCTAACTTAATAATTCTAACAGATCCATTCAATTAAATTTCGTAACAAATTACAAAGGAATTTAATTGCGGTACCACCATCATCTCGTTGTGAACACTATAACGTTGGGATTTAGTTGAAATTCAATAAGCATTAAAGCAGATAACCATAATTACGAAAGCTCGGTTATTATTTAAATATCCCTCCATACTAAAGTCCAAATCCATTTTAATGAATGGGATTGTCTAAAACCGTAAGCTGTTTTCATCCAGATTACATGCCTCCTACGTTGTAAGCAGATCAAATAGAGCAACAAAAACATTACACTGATCGAAGAGATTTCTCAGCAGCAAGACAGAGTGGTAACTTCAAATCTCACCACTTTCAATTCAGCAAAAACTGACGCATCATCACTGTGCAAACTGTACTGTGTGTGTTACTTAAATTGATGAAGATTAAATACTGTAGTAAAGTTAGAATTTAATTACATTCCAAGCAGTGAAAAATAAATTATCTCTGTACCTACTTCTCCTTAAAAGCAGCAGTTAGCAATCAAGATGGCGAGACATTTCCACACAATAATAAAATTAATGATCGGAAAGGGAATCCACAAAGCTTCTCAATTATTATCATTCTCATTTAAACAATTTTAATTTTATCGTTCTCCGTCCATTTTCAAGATAAATGTATCGCATACAGTATTTCATTAAGCTCTTTGCTGGCTTCCTTTTCTGTTCCAACATTTCAAATCACCAGTGGTTTTTCACGCATATTTTAATTAACAAAATGATGGAAGTGAGTTACATTTAATATTTAACATTGAATAAAAGAAGAAACTAATTTTCTTCAGCGTTTTATAAATTAGCATTTAATGGAAAAAGATTTTATTACATTAAACACACATGAATTATGTAAAAAATTCATATTTATTAACAAAGATAAAAAATAACATTTTTAATGTCATTTTGATTGTGTTTTTCTCTTTTATTAGGCAAATTCTTCAAATTTAATGTTGGACGTAGTTTGTTGATTAAGAAAATGATAGGCGTTATTCAGATTCATTTTTATTAGGTATTAAGAAGAAACATGATTTTTTTTTTATTAAATATCCATAATTTTTTCATTTAATGAAATTTTTTTATCTTGTGAAAGTTTGATAATCCAGAGTTTATTTTTTTTTTTTTTTTGGTTTGTAAGGGAGAAGAATATTGTCAAGTAAATTAAATATTGATTTGAAATTACTTTTAAGTTTCATTTC
This sequence comes from Caerostris extrusa, assembly GCA_021605095.1. Classification (NCBI taxonomy): domain Eukaryota; kingdom Metazoa; phylum Arthropoda; class Arachnida; order Araneae; family Araneidae; genus Caerostris; species Caerostris extrusa. The sequence goes on from BPLR01002056.1 coordinate 51,177, forward strand.
GAGCTACAAAGTCGTATTTTCAAAGTCAGTGAATATATTTTCAATAGTAAGTAGATGGAAATGAAACTTATTTGACAATGATTATGCTACATTTTCCTGATAAAAAAATAAATAAAAATAAATGTTTGATAAACATGTATTTCTATAAAAATTAAAAATAATTCATTTTTATCATCAGAATCGATAACCCTTCATTTCTGTATATACAATAAAAAAAATCCAAAAAACGGTAATCACATATTTATCCTCTGAATCTGAATATATAAACTTTAAAATTCTTTGAGGAAAACTACGAATTATTTTATCGATTTTGTATTAAATTGTTTACTTAAAAAAGCAAAAATTCAAAACACATTTAAATTTTCTCAGTTTTTGGCTAAGTACCACATAAAAAAAAATTCAATCTCTACCAAAATATAATCTCTCAGCTTTATAATTCTAGCAGAGCCATTCAATTAAATTTCGTAACAAATTAGAAAGGAATTTAATTGCGGTACCACCATCATCTCGTTCCTAACAATATAACGTTGGGATTTAGATTAAATTCAATAAGCATTAAAACAGATAACCATGATTACGAAAGCTCAGTTATTATTTAAATCTGCATCCATACTAAAGTCCAAATCCATTTTTTAATTACCTAAAACCATAAGCTGTTTTCATCCAGATTACATGCTTCCTATGTTGTAAGGAGTTCAAATTGAGCAACAAAAACATTACATTGATCGAAGAGGTTTCCCAGCAGCAAGACAGAGTGGTAACTTCAAATCTCACCACTTTCAATTCAGCAAAAACTGACGTGGCATCACTGTGCAAACTGTAATGTGTGTGTTACTTAAATTGATGAAGATTAAATACTGTAGTAAAGTTAGGAATTTAATTACATTCCAAGCAGTGAAAAATAAATTATCTCCGTACCTACTTCTCCTTAAAAGCGCAGTTAGCAATCAAGATGGCGAGACATTTCCACACAATAATAAAATTAATGATCGGAAAGGGAATCCACAAAGCTTCTCAATTATTATCATTCTCATTTAAACAATTTTAATTTTATTTTATCATTTTCAAGATAAATGTATTGCATACAGTCATTTCATTAAGCTCTTTGCTAGCTTCCTTTTCTGTTCCAACATTTCAAAGCACCAGTGGTTTTTCCACGCATATTTTAATTAACAAAATGCTGGGAAGTGAGTTACATTTAATATTTAACATGGAATAAAAGAAGAAACTAATTTTCTTCAGCGTTTTATAAATTAGCATTTAATGGAAAAAAGATTTTATTTCATTAAACACACATGAATTAAGTAAAAATTCATATTTATTAACTTAGAAAAAAAATTTTTAATGTCATTTGTGATTGCATTTTTCCTCTTTTATTTTGCTAAATTCTTTAAATTTAATGCAGGTACATAGTTTGTTGATTAAGAAATTGATAGACATTATTTAGATTTCATATTTTTAGGTATTGAAAATGAAGAATTTTTTATTAAATATTCATAATTTTTGGATTTAGTGAAGTTTTTTATCTTGTGGATGTTTGATAATTTTCTTGTGGATATTGATGATTTTTTTTTTTTCTTGTGGTGTTTTTCTTTTTATCATCTGGAGTTTTTAATTTTTTTTTGTTTGGTTTGGTTGGTAAGGAAGAAGCAAATCCGGCATTTAAATTATTGTCAAGTAATTTAAATATTATATTTGTAATTGCTTATAAGTTTTCTTTCGATCGAGGAAAGGCGTGTTTTCAAATTCAGTGAATTTATTTCAATCGGAAGTGAATGGAATTGAAACTATTCTTATTCGACAATAATTATGCTCTTTTTTGTGAAAAAAAAAAAAATAAATGTTTAATAAGCATGCAATTCTATAAAAATAGAATCAATAATAATATTAATCAAAACATAGTATCGTAATTTTCATCAATGAATCAATCGTCATTCAATTAATATCAATCATAAACAGAATATCATAATTTTCGTTATTAATTATGATGAGAAAAATGAATTATTTTTACTAAAATAATTCATTTTTATCATCATAATTGATAACGAAAACTAAAACTCAAACTAAAAATAAATTTTTAAATAAAAATAAATTTTTGGTTGAAAATTTTATTGGGACTTTAAGTGTAAAAGATTTAATATTTATACTCACTTTAATTTCGTTAAAATTTATTTTAGAATCATACGAATATACAAGCTATCTGGGTGTTTTTTTTAATGAAGTATTACTAAAAATCAACTGTAGATTTTCAATTATAATAAATAATGAAGTGAAAATAACGTAATACATTTGAATTACAAATATATTTACATTTTAAAAACATTCAGTATACTAGTTATTTATATGATAGAATCAAATAAATCTAAAAAGCTTTCAATTTTGATAACATTTGCATATATACTTTTTACGATTTTAATCCAATAATTTTCTATTGGACTAATTATTTCCTCTTATGACTGAGTAATATATTAAGCACTTAAAGTAGCAAAAAAATCAGAACACATTATAATGTTGGCAGTTTTTGGCTAAACATTAGATAAAAACAAATTCAATCTCTACCAAAATATAATCTCTTATCTTAATAATTCTAACAGAGCCATTCAATTAAATTACATAACAAACTACAAAGGATTTCAATTGCGGTACCACCATCATTTGGTTGTGAACAATATAACGTTGGGATTTAGTTGAAATTCAAAAAACATTAAAAGAGATAACCATAATTACGAAAGCTCAGTTATTATTTAAATTTACATCCATACTAAAGTACAAATCCATTTTAATGAATGGCATTGCCTAACACCATAAGCTGTTTTCATCCAGATTGCATGCTTCCTATGCTGTAAAGATATCAAATTGAGCAACAAAAAACATTACACTGATCGAAGAGATTTCTCAGCAGCAACACAGAGTGATAACTTCAAATCTCACCACTTTCAATTTAGCAAAAAACTGACGCGGCATTACTGTGCAAACTGTACTGTGTATGTTACTTAAATTGATGAAGATTAAATACTGTAGTAAAGTTAGGAATTTAATTACATTCCAAACAGTGGAAAATAAATTATCTCGTACCTACTTCTCCTTAAAAGTGCAGTTAGCAATCAAGATGGCGAGACATTTCCACACAATAATAAAATTAATGATCGGAAAGGGAATCCACAAAGCTTCTCAATTATTATCATTCTCATTTAAACAATTTTAATTTTATTGTCTTCCGTCCATTTTTCAAGATAAATGTATTGCATACAGTAATTTCATTAAGCTCTTTGCTGACTTCCTTTTCTGTTCCAACATTTCAAAGCACCAGTGGTTTTCCACGCATATTTTAATTAACAAAATGCTGGGAAGTGAGTTACATTTAATATTTAACATTGAATAAAAGAAGAAACTAATTTTCTTTCAGCGTTTTATAAATTAGCATTTAATGGAAAAAGATTTTATTACATTAAACACACATGAATTATGTAAAAAATTCATATTTATTAACAAAGATAAAAAATAACATTTTTAATGTCATTTGTGATTGCGTTTTTCTCTTTAATTTGCCAAATTCTTCAAATTTAATGTAGGAACATTGTTTGTTGATTAGGAAAATGATAGGCGTTATTTAGATTCTTTTTTTTTTAGGTATTGAAATAAAACTTGATTATTTTTTATTTAAAATCCATAATATTTGATTTAGTGAAATTTTTATCTTGTGGAAGTTTTGTAATCTAGAGGGTTTAATTTTTTTTTTTTTTTTTTGTGGTTTGTAAGGAAGAAGAATATTGCCAAACAAATTAAATATTGATTTGAAATTGCTTATAAGTTTCATTTCTAGCAGAGAAAATCGTGTTTTTCGAAGTAGTGAATATATGTAAATAGTAAGAGAATGGGAATGAAAATTGCTTATTCGTCAATGATTATGTACATATTCCTGGTAAAGAAAAAAATAAAAATAAATGTTTGATAAGCATGCATTTCAATAAAACCAAAACCAAAATCTAAAAATTGTAAAACTAATTCATTTTTATCATCAGAATCGATAACGCTTTATTTTTATAAATATGATGAAAAAGTCCAAAAAAGTGAAAATATTTTTCTTTTGAATTTGAAAATATAATCTTCAAAATTCCTTGTTGAAAACCGCAAATTATTTTATTGGTTTTTTAATTAAAAACAAAATATTTTCAAATCCGCGTTTAAATATAAATAAAATGTTTTAAAAATTACTTAAATTTAAATTTATTTTAATATAAGCATTGAATTTCTTACATATTTGATCAATATTTTTTATTTACTTTACTAGTCAAATTGTTTTTAAATTATATAATTTTTATACAGTTTGATGTGCAAAAATGAATATTTTTTCACGAATGGTAAATAACTTAAATAATTAGGACTTTTACAAAAGTGTGTGTTTATAAAATAATTACGAAAAATTATTTCAACTAATAATTAATTCATTAATTATTTAATTAATTTCATTACGAAATGAAATTTATAGTTTAAAATTAAATTAGAATTTTAAGTATGTAAGATTTAATAATTATATTCTCTCCCTTTCTCAGTCAAGCAGAGAGAGTCATTAAAATATTTTTAATTTCGATTTTTTAAACTTTTTAATTTTTTTTTTTTTTTTAATAATGTATATATTTCTCAACACAAAAAATATAATTTCTGTCTATTTTGAATAAAATAAAAAAAATTTAAATGTAAATGAGGTATACAATTTTTTCAAGGATCTATCACGTAATTTGTCATGTATTGCTTGTTGGTTAGTCTGGCCATTCTAATAAATTTTTACATTTTAAGTTATTGCAACTTCAGAAGATGGCAACATTATAAAAAATTTTGTGTTTGGTAAAATATTTCATATGTTTACATTTGAATAATGCAATAATTTTTACAAATCTCAAATTTATTGTTGTAAAATATTTTGTGCTTTTTGTTGTGTATTTGATTTTTAACTTATTGTGTTGTGTTTACTTTTATCATTACTTATTTATAATATAGATAGCACAATATTCTGTAAAAAAAACCGGTAGCTAATCAGAATTATATATTGGTCAGAAGAAGTCCTGCTATCATTGAAAATTTGTTTCTGTTATCCACTATGCGTTAATTCTATGTTTTGTTAACATCTGTTAAGTTTGCATTCAATGTCCTGTATATAATTAAGCATTCCGATTTACATTTCTAAATATAAAATTCTTCTTTCATTAATATAACATGAAAATCATTATAAACACTGGAATTCAGGTATTTTGAAAATCGTAATAAATTAGAAAATTAAAATTGGTATAATGTGAAGAAAAACAGCAATTATTGTTAGTTGATTGTATATAGATAATTTTAAAGCTTAAGTGTAATAATTTAGTGACTTTTAATCAATAAAATCGAAGAAGATATACAGCAGTCTTAGTAATATTCCATTATTCCTAAAGTAAAAAACACAATACTGCTGCTATTTTACGAGCTCTGTTGATATTGATGTCTTCATTAACCCAAATTAGTTTCAACAATATATCAATCATAGTGAATATTCAATAGTAAATATCCATTCTTTGCTTAATTTTAGTAATCAATCAGGATTGATTTCAGAAGAGTTTAACAATATTCTTTAAAATACATTTAATTATGTTTAATAATATTGACAATGGCGTAACTGGAGAAATAATTAACATGATGACATAATAATAAATGTCAATAAATCGCTTAACTGCATAAAATTCCAAAAATAGCTTTGGTAACTCCTGAAAAATGATTGCTCAAAAAATTTTTCCAATTTTTTACTGCGTATATTATCATATAGATTTGTGACAAAGCCTATAAAATATGTTAAAAAATATGAGCACTAATGTTGTGTAAAGCACACATATAATATTTTTAGAAATTTATAAAATATAAAATTATAAAAATTTTCATTTATAATTTTATATTTTATAAATTTGTCAAAAATATTTATAATGAGCTAACTGTTAAAAAACATTAATTATTAACTTAAAAAACATAAATAAACTTTATAAACAGCATGATTACTATAAATCATTAATAAACACAAAACATATTTAACTGCGGAATGCAAGCACAAATTCTATTTTGGATATATTAAGTTAGGATAAGTCATTCAAACTGTTTCTAAAAAATGTGATTTTTTTTTTTAATTTTAGGTAAGTGTTTATTAAAATCTATCTAACCAAGTTTTCATATCGTTTATAAATTGTAAATCAATATATATATATATATACACTATCTGGAAGAAAGTGACGGCACACCCATCTAAAAGTAGAAAAAGTCGACAATACAGCTGACACATGCGCAATAATAGGTAAACGTGTCAGCCATAACCTATAAATACTCTGTGGAGTTAGAGTTGTTTTTGTCAAGATGCCGCCACGCGAAGAGTTGTCTGAATTCGAGAAAGGTGTGTTGATTGGATTGCATCTTGCCAAGGTGTCAGTAGGGAGATATCCCGTCTCCGTAACTTTGCTCAAAATCAAGTGTAGCACGTGTTGTGTGCCGCTACAAGACTGAGGGACACTGTTAGAACAAACCCCGAAGTGGACGACCTACAGTTCTCACCAGCAGGGACCGGCGGGTGCTCTGCAGGGGAGATTCGAAGTAACCGTCAAACATCCATGGATAACATCGCTAATGAGTTTAGGTGTAGCCGTTTCGACCAAGACTCTTCGTATCGAGGACCATAGGTTAGGTTACACTGGATAAGCCTTTGATTACGATAAGCCTGAACTATGGAACTTCCTGTTAAACATTTGGAAGGAAATTCCTCTTGCCACTATGGCTAATTTAGTGGAAAGCATGCCCAGAAGGGTTGCAGCTGGGATCGCAGCCATAGGGAGGTCCTATCGCCTATTAATTTTAATAAATATGGGTTTATGTTGTTATAGTGTCGTGTCCCGTCACTTTCTTCCACATAGTATATATATATATATATATATATATATATATATATATATATATATATATATATATATATATATATGTATGTGTATGTACTTACGTTTTGGGATATCTTTGAATAAAAGATTTGTAAAAATTTAGCATTTACAGAATTCACATTTTTAAAAAAATTGTTTATATTTCAAGGAATCATTTTTTATAATTAAAATTTTTGAATAATTTTTATTTGAGATATTTATATGTTTTATTCATGATATTGACAACCTTTTTTCTACAATCAAAAAAATTTAATTGAGTTATAAGCCATATCATAGTAAAATAATTATCATTTAAATTATAAAAAAAACATCTCTGTCCCTTTAGTTTTGTAAAAATTTTCATTCCTAAAGAAGTTCCTTAAATAAATGCTGAAAATTGTAGTTTTTAAGAGAAAGAATATGTTATATTGGAAATAAACTATTCGAACTAAAATAATTTATTATTAAAATAAAAATTTTAAATTTGCTTTATTTTTACAACAGTATCTTCTTTTATCAGGAAATAAACATTTTCAAATTTGAAAAAAAGGACTAATTTTTTTTCTTGAAAAAAATTTGTTTTATTTTTAGAATCTTTTAACTGGTGCAAATAGCTTGTTTTGAAGCTATAATTTAATAAAGACTAATAAAGTTGTTAATATCTCTATACTGTCTATGAAGAGGAGTTTGTCATTATAAATGATAAGGAAAATGAAAATAGTAATGATCTGTTTTACAATTTTATTTATTTTATATAATTTAATAGGCAAATAAAATTTAACTTTTAAAATTTTCGAAGTATAATGCCCGCTATTTAAAATATTCAATCACTATTTTTTATTAATGATGTAATTCGTATTATGCACTTTATTATTTTCTTCATACATGCTGTTATATAAAAAATATGATTTGTGTAATAATTACACAGATATCAAATTACCGGAAATATATATATACCGGATACCGAAATTTAGAAAAGTTAATAATGTATTTAAATATGTGTATGATTAATAATATATTTAGTATGTGTATCATAATATAAATATTCCGATTTCCATATGAAATTTTCTTGAAAAATTTCTAAAAATTACAATAAAGATATTGAATAATTTACAAAAGTGTCATGTAGGTGACCATCGCATAACAGGATATTAACTATAACCACAATTCACTCTAACACGGTTAGAGAATTGGGAACACACCAGTATTAGAGAAATTCCCTAATTTGAAATTAGGGATATCCCAGTACAACAGCTTAATAAACGTGATAAAGCTTTTAAGTGCGAAAGATACCTTATTTGATATTTATCATTTGAACGAGTATGCACTGTCAGATTTTCCTGTAGAATTTTCGAGAACTATTAATACTTAAGTACAGTTTAAGACATTAATTGTGTTCCTTTTTGGCTACGCAGATTAAAAATATTTCGGATAGATAGTACTCAACCATTTTTAAAGAAATCATAACTATATTTTTATTTCTGTGAATTAATCTGCAGCTTTAAGCTATGTCTGGTGAAAATAAAAATTATGTCTCTTAAAAACGCTCAAGACTTTTTCAAGACTTAAACGCTCAAGACGCTTTTAAGACTTTAATTGTGTCTCTCTTTTGGCTACGCAGATTAAAATATTTAGGATAGATAGTACTCAACCATTTTTAAAGAAATCATAACTATATTTTTATTTCTGTGAATTAATCTGCAGACCAAAGCTATGTCTGGTGAAAATAAATATTATGTCTCTTAAAAAGACATTTATCTCCATGGAAACAAATTACAAAATTCTAAATCGGCTCAAAAAGGGCAAAAAAGATATCATATGTCGCCAGATCGTTGGATTTAAATGAAGCGACTATATATACTTTAAGGAAAAATGAACAGAAAATTAGAGATACCATTGCTGCAGGCAGTTCTGTCTCCTTAAACATGGCATTTCGTCTTAGGGCAGCAATAATTGAGCAGATGGAAGATTCCCTTAGCATCTGTATTGAACACTGCTAAAGAAAAGGAATACGACTGAACAGCAATATTATTGAGCACAATTCCATGAAACTATATGACTAAAAAGAAAGTGGTGAAAGTGATACTTATCCAGATTTTGTAACCAGAAGAAAAAGTTTGATCGTATGGTTTAGTTTGTCGCTCTACTGTCATTCTGTGCATATTTTAGTCTAATTAAACCGGGACTTACAGTTTAGCATGATTCCAAACCACTAACTAACCAGGATTCAAACCTTTATCGTTTGGTATTGAAGTCCAGAGCGGTCCCTAATTGGCCATCAGGCCACATTTGATCGTATGAGAAAACGTTTATATGTACGAAACCTCAAAATAGGTAAATGTGTATCAGCCGATAAAGAACGCACAGAAATTTATCCAATGGAATTGAAAAGATATATTAAAGAGGTAGGATATTTAACACACCAGATTTTTTTTTAATGCCGATGAGACTGGAAAATAACGCACAAGAGTACATATATTTATAAACAAGACAATTTGCATGAGGTTTCAAGGTATCAGACAGCGTAACATTACTTATGTTCAGCAATGCTTCAGGCGATCACATGGTAAAAATTGCATCGTATAAATCTCTCGATCCTCAATGAAAAACCTAAATAAGAGTAGTTTACCAGTTTACTGGGAATTAAATAAAAGGACTGGATGAAAATTGAATTATTTAAGCAATGGATTTTGAACTTTTTGTACCAAGTGTGAAAAACTACTTAAAACTGAAACATTTAGATTTTGAAGTTCTATTTACTATATTGAATTATACACCTAGAAATCCTTAAGATTTAAATAACCCAAATATCGAAATATTTTTTTTATCTCCAAATACAACTGCGTTACTTCAACCATTAAACATTAGCTACATTTAAAACTAATTATATAAGAAGATAATTATAATGGGTTTTGATTCGTTTGGTTTTTCGCTCTTCGGCAATTTTGTGCACAATTTAGGCAAATTAGACAGTTTAACGTGGACCTACATTTTAACGTAGATTTCGAACCCTTACAATCATCCATAACACCAACAAATAGGTTTTGACGAAAATCGATGTTGAATCTATGGACATCAGAGAGGCATGGAAACGTTTCACAATTTTGGACCACATTAATCTAATAAACTCATCCATCAGAGAAATAAAACCGACGCCATTAAGTGATTATTAGAAAAAATATGGGCGGAGTCAATTAAAAGTGAACATTTGATCGAGACAGCAGGAAATAGAATGTATGCAGCAGTAGAAGTTACCAAATCTCTAGGAAGGAAGGTTTGGCCGATATGCTTGCAGAAGATATTAAAGAATTATAGTTAGAAGAAGAAATTGATGAAGCAAGTTTTGGTAGAAATGATATCTGGAATCCATGATAATCCACCGGAAGACGATAGCACAAGTGAACACGAAGAAGTTAAAAAGGTTTACTCTACAAATCACAAAGAAAGGCTTATGCTTTGCCGAACACTTAAAGTTATATTTCTTAAATGAAGATCCTTCAAACGAAAGGAGAAATCCATTGTAATTATCTTCTTATATAATTGGTTTTAAATGTAGCTATAATAATCTAATGGTTGAAGTACAGTAGTTATATTTGGAGATAAAAAAAATATTTTGATATTTGGGTTATTTAAATCTTAAGGATTTCTGGGTGTATTATTCAATATACTAAATTTTTAAAAAAGAGATCTTCATTAGCGTTTAGCACCATGTCAGGAAATTTATAAAGTTCTTTTATCTAAAAGCAAGCAATCTAAAATAACAGGTTTTTTTTTTTTGCAAAAGGTAGAGCAGGGATCTAAAGATAATGTAGAAACATTCTCAGAGGATGAGGATATTTTGCCAAAAAGAAAACTCCCTCGGTTAATAGTACTTAGTAATGAAGGAAGAAAAGATTGTCCAATTCAGATTAAAATGTATTACTTCTTAAGAAAATTTTAACGAAGATATTTATCTTAATTATGAAAATATAGTAGTGCGTTTTTTTTTTTTTTTTTGGAACCCGTATAATAATTTTTGGAACTAACCCCTTAACTTTTCTTACTAATTCTTTGTTCCTTATAAAAGGATTAGCATAACACGGCAATTTTTTGGAACGTAAATCCCGTGTTATACAGGGTCACCTGTATAATGATTTTGAAAAGATTTAAGACTTATTTGAAAAAAGGCATATATTTATTTTTAAAAAATGTTAATCTGCATAAATCTAAAAAAACTTTTTTTGAAATAATTCGTCGTAATTCAAAATTCTTACATTAAAATTTGTTTTTCATTTTTTATGAAGTAAATGATTTATTTTTTGAGTAAATAATAAATTAGTTCATTAATATGAAATTTTCTTAAAGATATTATTTTAGTTATATGAAATAAAAAAATCACTTCAGAAATAAAATATTATTTTAAAATATTCTATTTTTCTAGAAAAACATATGTAAATATAAATATCAACATAAATATTTTTAATTTAAAATTACAAAGATTTTAAAAGATTGTTTCTAAAACATTCAAGGAAACAAATATCACTTAAATGCTTTCTTTCGTGTATTTTAAAATAAAATATTTTATAGAAATATTACTTAAAATCATATTTAAAAACAAAATGTTTCCCCATTTTTTTTTTATCTTGAGAAAACGGTTTGTTACTAAATCAAAAAACAATTTTCAACTTTTTATTATATTTTTTTAAACGATTATATTATTGAAGGTTTATTCTATTTCTAAACCTATACGAGAAAAAACTGTTTTCAAGTATATTAAATAGAATTGAACTTGTTTAAAAATATCATTATAAATATCATATACATTTCACGTCTTAGATAAATAAATAATAAGCCAATAATATGTCATAGTTTAAATTTAATGTAAATGAATGAATACTTATTTATTTCCATTTCTTAGTTGTCAAAAACTTCCCTTTTATAATTATTTTATATATTTCTGGAACTCATTAAAAGCATGTTAAAAAAATGTTTAAAAGCATTTTAATTGCCAATCCAATTGATTAACATGTATCGAACCTCATCAAATCATCAAAAACATAATATTAATTAGTATTAGAAAAAGGTATATTAATAAATCAAGAAATAATTTTCAACTTTTTATTATTTTTAAAACAATAATGTTATTAAAGTTTTATTCCATTTCGTGAGATCACTACTGTTTTCAAGTTTTTTTAGTTAGGATTGATTTATTTAAAAAGAAATATCATTATAAATATCATAGACATTGCACGTCTTAAACAAACATAAACAAAAAATAAACCAGCAATATGGCATAGTTTAAATTTAATGTAAATGAAAGAATAATTATTTATTTCCATTTCTCAGCTGTTAAAAATTTTCCCTTTTATAGTTCTTTTATATATTTCCGGAACTCATTAAACTCAGTCTTCTAAAAGCATGTTAATTACCAATCCAGTTGCTTAACATGTATCCAACCTCATCAAAACATCAAAAACACGGTATTAATCCCAACAAAAGCTCATATCGTTAAAACTCCAATGACTAATTCCTCAGCAGAACAACGACGATTAAAATAACGAGTTTGAAGATAATTTAACTTAAGGGTTGGAAACTAATTTAAAAATTGATCCACATTTCTGCGGAGGGTAATCGAGTAATTGATGAACCTAACCCTCCATTTCGTGCGGAAACACAATGAACACGCTCATTCTCATTGTTTGAGATAATCGACGAATCCCGAGTTAGGGTGTGACCAATTGGATATGGAAAGAAGTCCGGGATTCGAATATCAGGAAATTGCGAAACAATTAAATGAATTGTTACCATTCATTCATCATCCAGCCTGGAGCTCGTTTCCTATTGGACGCAATGGATTTGTTTGTTTTGCAGAAGGTTATATAAATGTCGCGTGTCCAATGGTCGTATGTAACTGAGCTGTCACCATGTAAGACATTTATCAGAATAAAGATTAATGTCATAGTTGGGTTAGGAAGGATATGTCATTGTGATGAAATACAGAGACATGATTATTTTAGATTCACATTAAATGAATAGGTGTAAGACATTTTTAAAAATGACACATACAGTAATTTTTCTTTCAATAATTAAACTTAACATTTTAAAATGAAATTTTTATTTAAAAAATTTATTAATAAATTATAGTAATATTTCAGGTATTGTTTATATTAATATTTAATCTTCATTTCTTATATTTAGAAAATTTATATTATTTTTTTTAAGTCGTGCCCCTGGGTAGTGCTAAATGAGTAACAGCGGTGCAGCCCATGCTTATGGCATAAAGATTGACTGTCTATGTATTGCCAGCTGTATTAGAACAACAACAAAATTAATTTTAATGTCAGCTTTATAATTTTAGTATTTAATAAATAACTTTAACAATTCTTATGTGCAAGCCCTTTATTTGATTTATTTTCACAATAAAGTGTAATATTCTTCTAACATAGCATATAGAAAAGTAATATACGTCGTAATCTCAGTCTCTTCACCTCCATTATATGAACAAATTATCATTTATTTATACACAAAATCAGCTATTAAAAACATTTTTCAGTGTTTTAAACATGAACATTTGCACAAAATATATAAGCATTTTAAATTAAATTTAGAAAAAGATAGATGAATAACACATTTGCTAAAGATAACATGGGAACCACAACGCATAATTAAAATACTATTTCATTGTAACGCTGTAGATGAATTGGATGAATTATTACTAAAACAAAGAACTTATATAACAAGTTATATTGCTGAATAGTTGTTATGTCTTCAAATAAAGTGACATCGAAGAAAAGGGTTTGCAATACGTTAAAACATTTATTGTTAAAATATATCTTATTTCAGTTTATTCTTCATTGCCACAACAAGCCCATGGTGGAAAAAAGCAGTCTGCCCACTGGCAGATTTCGAAGCAGGAAGTGTTTTCTTTTTATTAGTAGGATTATCTGCTCTACCCCCAGCAGCCATATTAGACTGGGACCTACGGTTTAAAGTGGATTTCGAATTACTACAAACATTCATGGTACCATTGGTACTTGAACCGAAATATGTGACACCGAGGCCAGATCACTAGCCACTCGGCCACCAGGTTTTTATCTTATTTAGACTAGAAACTAAAAATGCTGAGTGTTTTTCTCATTTATTGGGAATTTAAATGAGATTTCGTCTTTGATAGTATAACATGAGTTTTTAGTAACTTACCTTCGTTTTAAAAAACTTCTACTATCCATTTTTCTTCATGCAAGTCCCTATTTCAATCATTGTCTAGTTATTTCATAGCACTATAAATATCCATGGTACTTTCGGGACTATAACCCAAACTTGTGATACCAAGTACCGCTCACTAGTAACTCGGCCATCAGGCCCATTTTATTTAAGCGAGAAATTGAAAATGCTAAATGTCTCTTTTTTTTTCCCCTTTATTTAAAATTTAACTATTATTTCGTCTTTGGTAGCATAACATGAATTTTTAATATCTTACTTGCCCTTCAGAAAACTTCTACTATCCATTTTCATCATGCAGTCCTATTTGAGTCATTGTCTAGTTGTTTCAAAATATCTTTTTGCATAAACAATTAAACGCTATTTTTTTTTCATTAACACATCTCTATGAATAGACTTTCTTAAAATCGCTTTCATATTAACCTTCCAAAGTGAAAAGTATCTTTTTGACAAAAAAAAAGAAAAAGATATTTTCAAGATTACCGTGAAATAACGCCCACCCACATTACACGCCCATCCAACTGAAAAACTTTTAAATGACATCCAAAACGTTCCCAGCGGTGCACTAATTTCTTAAACTTTTCCCCCTTCTTTTCCGTTCGATTATTCTACGCATCACCCCTTTCCCATTCTTTTACTGGCGTTTGCCTTTTTTCTTTCAAACCCTCATTTTCATGTAATATTCATGTTCCATATTCGAGGTGTCTCGACGATACGTCCACCTTATTTAGTCATCCAAAAAGTCATTATAAGGTGTGGTTGGTTCGGAACTCCACTTATCAAGGGCATGTCAAAGTCGTTTCGATGGCGAAAATGACGGCGGATGATTTAAATTCAGGACACTCAATAGGCTAGAGGTTTTTCACCACGGCGGTGGAAGAAGTAAATTTTTAACTTCTTCTATCAAAGTGACAAAGTCTGTTAGTGAAAATGAAAATTTTTTTTTTTTTTTATTCATATGCAAAAGAGTTTTTTTTACTAGTAGGGAGGAATTGGGTTTTTAGGTGCCATAAAATATATAAAGTTACATATATTTTTAATTATAATTAATGAACAGCAAAATAATTTGAATTAGGTTATGAAGTAGTTTTATTCATCCAATAATAATTTTTATTGGAAGAATTATTGCAGCTTAATTTAATATGACTACTAATGAGTATTTCTTTAAAATATATATTACATAAAATATGCACGTTTAATTTTAATAAAATTGGCAAAGTGAAAATCTGAATTCTTTATTCATATGTAATATTTAAAAAAAGGAAAAGATTTAGTCTTGATGAAACCTAAAAATATAATGCCTATTTTATTATATATTTGCCATTTTTACATCCTGGTGAACAGTAAGATAGAATAGTCTCATTTTTAACATTATAACAAAATATGTTGGATTAATATCAGGAATGATATTGTTTGTGGTATAAAATTTGAATTAAATTTTATAGATATGTTTTGTAGTTTTAAAAAGTCTTTTTTGAATAATAATTAATAACTACTTCTGTTATTAATTAAACAAATTTGAAGCAATTGCACGCATAGTTACTTCGTTGTTGTTGCCGTATTCCCTGAAGAGTACAAGAAAATCATATATCGTGGTGTTCCCAAATAATATTGCCCATGATGATTGCCTGCCTGAAGTATAAATCCTTTTTCCGAGGGAGGGGTCCAGACAATGTATGGTAATGGCATGACAATCAATGCATGGCAATGGGCAATCAAATACATGATGAGGAATAAGTTCGACATCAGGGCATTTGATACATTTCTGATAATTTTTAACGCCATTAACAGAAATTTTCATATTTTTGTGGTACTTCATCCTCAATCTTGTGACAGTAGTTGTTTTTTTTTTTAATCTTTAGAATATTGAATTAAAATTACGTACATAAACAAGAAAAATTGCTAAAACCTTTAAAAACGTTATTTCTTAACCAATATGAACTTTTAATTCAGTTTAAATTTATAATATTTTATGCACATATAATTATTAATCTAATATGAACTTTAAGATCTCAAAAGAAATAATCAATAAAATTTTACCCTTTTTTGGGAAAACTATCATAAGGCTTAAAATATATTGTTTCATGAAACACATTGTTTTATGTAAAAGTATATTTAAAATCTAAGGCTACTTGCAAAATATAGAAAGTATAGCAGGTATATCTTTAATATTTTTATATCCTTATAGCAAGAGTTGTAAATTATTTTAGTTGAGTTTATTTTGGTTCTTAAATTTATATTCTTATACTTAATATTCTTGTTATATTACTTTATTTTTATATTTTAGTTGTGGTTATAATATTTTTCTTTATACTCCAAACTGCAATTTCAAAACTTTCTAGTGCAAATAAAATACTTTTCATTGAATTATCCACCAATATTTGCTCATGTGAATATAACCTCACGCAAAAGAAATAAAACCACGTAAACAACATACAGCTTCACATAATGTTTGGAATCTTTGGTAATAATCTTTGGTTCATTTGATAATAAAATAAATATTTCTTTGGTAATAAAATTGCTAGAATCTTTGCAAAATAAAAATGTATATGGGTATATCAATATTTTTATATCTTTATTACAAAAAGATTTGTAAATTATTTTAGTTGAGTTATTTTAGTTCTTAAATTTTATATTGTTATCCATCATATTCTTAATATATTATAGTTTTAGTTATAACATATTTCCTTTATTCAAACTGCAATTTTGAAACTTTCTTCGGCAAATAAAATATTTTCATTGTATTATCCGCAATATTTGCTCTTCAAAAATAATAAAACCACATAAACAACATACTGCTTCAGATAATATTTCGTATCTTTGGTAGAAAAAGCATTCCTGTCGCTCGCTGGAGTGTTATAACATAAGCCTTCAAATTCTTCTTTCCTCACTCTATGATCTTTACTTTGGAATGTGTATCCTCCCATTTCTTTGTACTTTTCTTTGACCATTGGTAATGATAATTCCTTTCAGATATTTGACAAGCAATAAAAAAAATGGTATTGCTTGTACTTATTTATTTCTACAACAATAACACTTCCTTCAAGGTACATTTGTTGTCTGGTTTATTTTCTCAGATTTTATTCTTTAATGGTGATAGCTATTTTTGCTGAGATAACTTCATGTGATGCATCAGAAAAATTGTGGTAGTGGGAAATAAAAGCCACTATGTAATCAATAAGAGAAACTCAGATAAAAAGAATAATTGATCAATTTTTCGTATGTTTTCCCCAGTTATAAAATTTGGTATACATACAATTATTAATACGATATTAAACCTTTTCTAAGATTTATATAAAATATCCACATTTTATAATATATAAATGAAAAATATTCAGGTTGATAGAATTTGAAAAACTGCTTCTAAACCTCAAACTAATTTAAAATATTTTTGAAACTGTATATTTGTTTACTTTAAATTTGAAATGTTCATTTAATATGACCATTTTCGTGGTGTTCCATTCTTAATCTTGTGAGAGTAGAAACTGTTTATCTTTAGAAAATTGAATTAAAGTTGCACAAATATAAAAAATTGATAAAGGCTTTAAAAAGTGTTTTGTCAACCACTGCGAACTTTAATACGTCAGTAAATTTATAATATTTAATGCTCATATAATTATTACTCTAATATAACCTTTAAGATCTTAAGAAAACAATAATCAATAAAAAGTTTACTCGTTTTGAAAACTATCATAAGGTTAAAAATATATTGTTCAAGAAACATATTATTTAAAAAAGTTAAGTTCAGAATCTAAAACTACTTGCAAAATAAAAAAAAGTATAGTAGGTATTCCTTTAATAAATTTATATCTTTACAACAAGTATTGTAAAATATTTTAGTTGAGTTATTTTGATCTTAAATTTATATTGTTATACTTCATATTCTAGTTATATTACATTTATTTTTATATTTTGTTTGGGGTTATAATATTTTTCTTTTTTTACTCAAACTGCCAACCTTTCGAAACATTCTTCGGCAAATAAAATACTTTTTCATTGTATTATCCACCAATATTTGCTCATAGAACATTCCACCTCACGCAAAAAAATAATAAAACCACATAAACCACATAATTTTTTGGAATCTTTGGTAGAAAAAGCAATTCCTGTTGCTCGCTGGTGTGTTATAACATAAGCCTTCAAAGTTCTTCTTTCCTCACTCTATGATCTTTACTTTGGAATGTGTATCCTCCCTCTTCTTTGTACTTTTCTTTGACCATCGGTAATGATAATTCCTTTCAGATATCTGGACAAGCAATAAAAAAAATGGTATTGCTTGTACTTATTTATTTCTATAACAATAACACTTTCTTCAAGGTACATTTCTTGTCTGGTTTATTTTCTCAGATTTCATTCTTTAATGGTGATAGCTATTTCTTGCAGAGATAACTCCATGTGATGCATCAGAAAATTGTGGTAAGTGGAAATAAAAGACGCTGTGTAATCAATAAGAGAAACTCAGATAAAAGAATAATTGATCAATTTTCGTATGCTTTCCTCAGTGATAAAATTTACTATATATATATAATTATTATTACGATATGAAACCTTTTTTATCATTTATATAAAATATCAACATTTTTAATATATAAAAACATTCTGGTTAATGGAAATTTGAAAAACAGAACTGCTTCTAAAACTCAAGCTAATTCAAAATATTTTTTGAATTACTGTATAATAACAACAATTCAAAATATTTTTGAATTGTTGTTTGTTTTACTTTAAATTTGAAATATTCATTTAATATGACCATTATTGTGGTGTTCCATTCTTAATCTTATGAGAGTAGAAACTGTTTACCTTTAGAATATTGAATTAAAATTGCACACATATACAAGAAAATTGCTAAAACCTTTAAAACAAGTGTTTTGTTAACCGCTGCGAACTTTAATAATTCAATAAATTAATAATATTTAATGCTGATATAATTATTACTCTAATATATACTTGAAGGTCTTAAGAAAAAATAATCAATAAAAGTTTACCTTTTTTTGAGAAAACTATCATAAGGCTAAAAATATATTGTTTAAGAAACATATTATTTTAAAAAGTTAAGTTTAGAATCTAAAAACTACTTGCAAAATAAAGAAAGTATAGTAGGTATTCCTTTAATAATTTTATATCTTTACAGCAAAGAGTTGTAAATTATTTTAGTTAAGCTATTTTGTTGTTGAATTTTATTCCTATATTTCAAATATTACGTTATTTTTATATTTTAGTTGTGGTTATAAAATTTTCTTTTTTACTCAAACTGCAATTTCGAAACTTTCTTCGGCAAATAAAATACTTTTCATTGTATTATCCACCAATATTTGCTCATGTGAACATAACCTCAAGCAAAAAATAATAAAACCACATAAACAACACACTGCTTCCATAATGTTTGGAATCTTTGGTAGAAAAAGCATTCCTGTTGTTCGCTGGTGTGTTATAACATAAGCCTTCAAAGTTCTTCTTTCCTCACTCTATGATCTTTACTTTGGAATGTGTATCCTCCCATTTCTTTGTACTTTTCTTTGACCATTGGTAATGATAATTCCTTTCAGATATCTGACAAGCAATAAAAAATGGTATTGCTTGTACTGATTTATTTCTACAACAATAACACTTCCTTCCAAGGTACATTTGTTGTCTGGTTTATTTTCTCAGATTTCATTCTTTAATGGTGATAGCAATTTTGCAGAGAAAACTCTCTGTGATGCATCAGAAAAATTGTGGTAGTGAGGAAATAAAAGACGCTATGTAATCAATAGGAGAAACTCAGATAAAAAGAATAATTGATCAATTTTCGTATGTTTTCCTCAGTTATAAAATTTAGTATATATACAATAATTAATACGATATTAAACCTTTTCTAAGATTTATATAAAATATCCACATTTATAATATATATGAAAAATATTCAGGTTGATAGGAATTTGAAAAAATAAAACTGCTTCTAAAACTCAAGCTAATTTAAAATATTTTGAATTCCTGTTGTTTATACTGTATTATTTGTTTACTTTAAATTTGAATGGTCATTTAATATGACCTTTTCGTGGTTTTTCATCCTTAATCTTGTGAGAGTAGAAACTGTTTACCTTTAGAATATTGAATTAAAATTGCACACATATACAAGAAAATTGCCTAAAACCTTTAAAACAAGTGTTTTGTTAACCGCTGCGAACTTTAATAATTCAATAAATTAATAATATTTAATGCTCATATAATTATTAGGCTAAATATACTTGAAGGTCTTAAGAAAAATAATCAATAAAAGTTTTTTTTTTTTGAAAACTATCATAAGGCTAAAAATATATTGTTTAAGAAACATATTATTTTTAAAAAAGTTAAGTTTAGAACCTAAAAACTACTTGCAAAAAAATAATGAAAGTATAGTAGGTATTAATTTAATAATTTTATATCTTTACAGCAAGAGTTGTAAATTATTTTAGTTAAGCTATTTTTGTTCTTAAATTTATATTCTTATACTTATTTCTTGTTATATTACTTTATTTTTATATTTTAGTTGTGGTTATAATATTTTTCTTTTTTACTCCAACTGCAATTTCGAAACTTTCTTCGGCAAATAAAATACTTTTCATTCTATTATCCACCAATATTTGCTCATGTGAACATAACCTCACAAAAAAAAATAATAAAACCACATAAACAACATACTGCTTCCCATAATGTTTGGAATCTTTGGTAGAAAAAGCATTCCTGTTGTTCGCTGGTGTGTTATAACATAAGCCTTCAAAGTTCTTCTTTCCTCACTCTATGATCTTTACTTTGGAATGTGTATCCTCCCATTTCTTTGTACTTTCTTTGACCATTGGTAATGATAATTCCTTTCAGATATCTGACAAGCAATAAAAAAATGGTATTGCTTGTACTTATTTATTGCTACAACAATAACACTTCCTTCAAGGTACATTTGTTGTCTGGTTTATTTTCTCAGATTTCATTCTTTAATGGTGATAGCAATTTTTGCAGAGATAACTCTCTGTGATGCATCAGAAAAATTGTGGTAGTGAGAAATAAAAGACGCTATGTAATCAATAAGAGAAACTCAGATAAAAAGAATAATTGATCAATTTTTCGTATGTGATCTAAGTAATAAATTTTTCTATATATCCAATTATTAGTACGATATGAAACGTTTTCTAAGATTTATATAAAATATCCACATTTATAATATATAAAAAAAACATTTCAGGTTGATAGAATTTGAAAAGAGTACTTCTAAAATTCAAGCTAATTTAAAATTTTTGAATTATTGTTTGTTTGTTTGCTTTAATTTGGAAATATTAAGATCTTAAAAATCAATAAAATTTCACCCTTTAAGAATAAACTATTATAAGGCTAAAAATATATTGTTTAAGAAACACATTTTTTTAAAAATATATGTTTAGAATCCAAAATCTATAAAGTGCAAAATAAAAAATATTGTATAGTAGGTATTTCTTTTAATAATTTTATTTTTTTACAGCAAGAGTTGAAAATTATTTTAGTTGAGTTATTTTGGTTTCTTAAATTTATATTCTTATACGTCATATTCTTGTTATATTACTTTATTTTTATACTTTAGTTGTAGTTATAAAATTTTCTTTATACTCAAACTACAAATTCGAAACTTTCTTCGGCAAACAAAAAATACTTTTCATTGTAGTATCCACCAATATTTGCTCATGTGAATATAACCTCACGCAAAAAAAATAAAAAAATAAAACCACATAAACAACATACTGCTTCACACAATGTTTGGAATCTTTGGTAGAAAAAGCATTCCTGTTGTTCACTGGTGTGTTATAACATAAGCCTTCAAAGTTCTTCTTTCCTCACTCTATGATCTTTACTTTGAATGTGTATCCTCCCATTTCTTTTTGTACTTTTCTTTGACCATCGGTAATGATAATTCCTTTCAGATATCTGGACAAGCAATAAAAAAAAATGGTATTTCTTGTACTTATTTATTTCTATAACAATAACACTTTCTTCCAAGGTGCATTTCTTGTCTGGTTTATTTTCTCAGATTTCATTCTTTAATGGTGTTAGCTATTTCTTGCAGTGATAACTCCATGTGATGCATCAGAAAATTGTGGTAGTGGGAAATAAAAGACGCTATGTGTAATCAATAAGAGAAACTGAGATAAAAGAATAATTGATCAATTTTCATATGTTTTCCTCAGTGATAAAATTTACTATATATGTAATTATTAGTACGATAGGAAACCTTTTTATCATTTATATAAAATATCAAAATTTTTAATTTATAAAACACATTCTGGTTAATGGAATTTGAAAAACAGAACTGCTTCTAAAACTCAAGCTAATTTAAAATATTTTTTGAATTACTGTATAATAACAACAATTCAAAAATATTTTTGAATTACTGATAACAACAATTCAAAATATTATTTGTTTATTTTTAAATTTGAAATATTCATTTAATATGACCATTTTGTGGTGTTCCATCCTTAATCTTGTGAGTAGTAGAAACTGTTTATCTTTAGAATATTGAATTAAAATTGCACAAATATAGAAGAAAATTGCTAAAAACATTTAAAAAACTGTTTTGTTAATCACTGCGAACTTTAATAATTCAATAAATTAATAATATTTAATGCTCATATAATTATTACTCAAATATATACCTAAAAGATCTTAAGAAAAATAATCAATAAAAGTTTACTCTTTTTGAGAAAACTATCATAAGGCTAAAAATATATTGTTTAAAAACATATTATTTTAAAAAAAGTTAAGTTCAGAATCTAAAAACTACTTGCAAAATAAAGAAAGTATAGTAGGTGTTCCTTTAATAATTTTATATCTTTACAGCAAAGTGTTGTAAATTATTTTAGTTGCTAGTTATTTTGGTTCTTAAATTTATATTGTTATTATTCTATATTTCAAATATTATATTTATTTTTATATTTTAGTTGTGGTTATAATATTTTCTTTTTACTCCAAACTGCAATTTCAGAAACTTTTTCTTCGGCAAATAAAATACTTTTCATTGTATTATCCACCAATATTTGCTCATGTGAATAAACACCTCACGCAAAAATAATAAAACCACATAACCAACATACTGCTTCACATAATGTTTGGAATCTTTGGTAGAAAAAGCATTCCTGTTGCTCACTGGTGTGTTATAGCATAAGCCTTCAAAGTTCTTCTTTCCTCACTGTGTGATCTTTACTTTGGAATGTGTATCCTCCCCCATTTCTTTGTACTTTTCTTTGACCATTGGTAATGATAATTCCTTTCAGATATCTCGGCAATAAAAAAAAATGGTATTGCTTGTACTTATTTATTTTACAGCAATAACACTTCCTTCAAGGTACATTTTTTGTCTGGTTTATTTCCTCAGATTTCATTCTTTAATGGTGATAGCTATTTTTGCAGAGATATCTCTATGTGATGCATCAGAAAAAATTGTGGTGTTGGAAAATAAAAGACGCTGTGTAAGCAATAAGAAAACTCAGATAAAAAAGAATAATTGATTAATTTCCGTATGTTTTCCTCAGTTATAAAATTTAGTATATATACAATAATTAATACGATATTAAACCTTTTGCAAAGGTTTATATAAAATATCACATTTATAATATATATGAAAAAATATTCAAGTTGATAGAGATTTGAAAAATAAAACTGCTTCTAAAACTCAAGCTAATTTAAAAATTTTTGAATTCCTGTTGTTTGTACTGTATTATTTGTTTACTTTAAATTTGAAATATTCATTTAATATGACCATTATTGGCCATTATTCCATTCTAATCTTGTGAGTAGAAGCTGTTTATCTTTAGAATATTGAATTAAAATTGCACGGAAATATAGAAGAAAATTTCTAAAGGCTTTAAAAGTGTTTTGTTAACCACTGCGAACTTTTAATACGTCAGTAAATTTACCAATATTTAATGCTCATATAATTATTACTCTATTATAACCTTTAAGATCTTGAGAAAACAATAATCAACCAAGAGTTTACTCGTTTTTGAGAAAAACTATCATAAGGCTAAAAATATATTGTTCAAACATATTGTTAAAATTAAGTTCAGAATCTAAAACTACTTGCAAAATAAAGAAAGTATAGTAGGTATTCCTTTGAATAATTTTATATCTTTACAACAA
>BPLR01002057.1:0-25544 GCA_021605095.1 Caerostris extrusa
CCCGTTGTATACAATATTGGTTGCTTACATTAATGTCTGTACACAACCTGACTGTTATGTAGTGACATCCTGCTCTTGTGAGAAAAATTCGACTTGCATTTGAATTTTATTTATGAGTAAATTTTTAAAACAAAGAATACATTCTATTTTTAAGAACAGAATTTTATTAAAACGTTAAACCATAAAATACAAGTGTAAGCAAATCCAAAAACAAAAGATGAATAGAACATTTTTTTAATAAAATAGAACAGTTAAAATAAATAATAAAAATATAACTGTTACGTTTTGCGTACAAAAAATCATGAATTCAACTCATCTGACTACGATTTCGACATGAGATAAAAAGGGTCACTAATAAAGGTACGCCAATAGTGTTGCGTCTTCTTGAAAAATCCAATTGCCAACATCCCCAAACTTGATGATATATTTTAGGTTTTTTTTTTTCATTGTAAAATGTATAGCATTATTAGCTTTTTAGATTTATTAATTAATAGTTAAACATTCTTGAAATTTTAAAATTTCTTGGAATTGTTAAAAATTCGTGTTATTTCGAAGTTCTGATGAGAGTGTTCTTATATGCAGCAATCGCTATACAATTTGAAATTGATGATATCTCTACAGATTATCCCATACATGGCTAATACATTTGTAATATATTAAATGAATTTGCCAAGAAATACATGACAGAATTATTCAGAGGCCATTTAAAGATATTTTTTATCATTCAAACTCACAGATCCTCATGGAATCTTTTATGAGATTAGCTGTTCCCTTTTATTTTATTTGTTGCTTTTTTTTTTGTTTATTCTGTTGAACTTCGATTCTTTTTATATATTCCGAAAATATTTTCTGCTTTTTAATTCACTTGACAATGTTCTGCTTCGATAAGTGTTTACGCATTACTATTCTTTAACTTTTGCATCCAAACTAAGATGTTTTGGTATGAATAAATCAATTCAAGGTTTTTTGTAAATTAGCTGGTTTCTTATATCTCTATACATATGTTTATTAAATATAGTTCAGGATGTCTTTTCTTTGGGAACTGGAATGATAATAGTTGATATTTGAACTTTATTTCTGAAAAAAAATTCCAAATCTTATTATTCTATTTGCATTTGTCCTTTTTAAAATTTATTAAAATAGGAAAACATTATTATAAATTTTAGAGTAAATTTAATTTAATAAGCTTCAGACAGCAAAGTAAAATTTATAATGTTGCCACGGATAAAAAAAATTAGAGATCAAAATAAAAAAAAAAAAAAAAAGTCCTATATCAAAGTATTAGAAAATTTTTGATTTTCAGTAGTTTTTTTGTTACAATTTCTCACGAAACAACAGATTAAAAGCCGATTTAAAAAAAAAAAAAAAAAATTTTTATTAAAAATAGTATAAAAAAAAAATTTAGTACATAGAAAGTTCACATTAAAAACTAACTAAACAAACATAGTTCTAACAAACATTAAATTTTTCTCCTTTTAATTTTTTTATTACATTTTACATGTGTTATTAAATTACCTTACACATTGAAAATAATAAATAATATTTACAACTCATTTGTATTTATATGTATAATGATATGCATCCATATTCGATTAAAAATCGTGCATGTTTTCAAAGAACAAATACTATTTATCGATTTCTTTATCGTTTTTTCAAATATTTGAATTTTTAAAAGCAAATTATTTATTACAAAAGCCATTAATAAATACATCTGAATGTTTCAAACATAAATGTTGTAGTTTGGTAAAATAATATTTTCCGCAGCAAATATTAAAAATATTTAAAATTTTATTTATGTTTAATTAAATATTAAAAAACTTAAATGTAAAAAATGGGGTAAAATGCTGAAAAAGATTGTTAAAGAATGAAAATTGTTAAGAAGATATTAAAATAACGAAAAATATTAAGAAGGCTGAAGAATGACAAATGTTAATAATGGAATTTGTTTAGCAATGTAACGTGCGTGAAGGACTTGTGGTCTACAACAGATGATAGTTAAAAAAATTCAGTTAAAACGGGTGGTCTTCAAAAAGTGTCTTCCGCTTCATTTATTTTTTTACAAAAAATCTATTTATCTTTAAAAAAATTCCAAAAACCACTATACCATTCATTAACTATCTAAAAGTTCTTTAATCATAAGAAATGGAGATTGTAAATATGTCGCAATTACTTAACTTACATAAGCAACTAATCACAACAGTGTGTACGAAAAATGCTCCATACGGCCACTGTTCTAACAAAAACAGCATTTCACACAAAACCAAAAGCTATCGGTGCCTCCCTCATATATGTCTGTTTGACGAAAATTACCTCATTTAAAAATTATTGTTAAAGAATGAAAACTGTTGATAATGTTATTTATTAAACATTGTAACTTATGAAAAAAGATTTATGATCTGCAACAGATGATAATTAAAGAAAAACAAGTAGTCTTCAAAAAGTGCCTTTCTCCTTATTTATGTTTACAAAAATCTATTTATCGAAAAAAATTCTAAAAACTACTATAAAATTCATAAATTATTTAAAATATTTAAAAATAATTCTTTAATCATATGAATTTAAGATTGTCAATAAGCGGTAATTACTGGCATAAGCAACTAATCACAATCTGTGCGAAAACTTCTCCATATGGCCACTGTACTAAACTATCAAAAACAACATTTCACACAAAACCAAAAGCTATCGGTGCCTCCTCCATATATATCTATTTGACGAAAATAACCCTATTTTATGAGTGTTGTTCACAAGCCAATAATCGTTAAATTTTGACTTGATCGTTTAGCAACGCTCGTTTACGCTCTAAACAGCTGCAAGTGTTAGTCCCAGTCATCGTTTAGACTTTATCGCTCGAAAGTTACAATTACAACGTACTTTGCAAGTGAATTTCACGGCTCTACCGAAAAAATAATTGACCCTGTAACCGACTCCTGCAGGGACTGCAGGGAATTCGACTTTTAACTGCCTGGAAAATACCCACCATTTCATTTTCAAATTTGGACCGCATATCCATATATCTGAACGGGAGGTAGACTATAAATTACCACGTTCAAAAGACGTTTATGTCTCTTAAGTATTTTTTTCTTCTTGGTGTTTTTATGCGAGGTTCTCTTTCCCCCCAGGGGGTTCCTGAACGAAGCTTCTTTGGTGAATTTTTCATATTTAGTGCAGCTAAGGGAGGAGGAAGTGCTCACGAGACGTTATTATTATTTTTTTTTCGAAGCTGGAGCCGAATGGTGCTGTGGTAGGAATATAAACTGCACATTAGAGGGTTGGGAAAATGCTGTAAAAAAAAAAAAAAAAAAAAGTGGGAGTGAAATTGAGTAAAAAAAAATCGTGTCTTTTATCTTTCACGGCGAGATAAAAACGGGAGGGAGCCACCAACAATTACGTTTTTGATTATGGATGATATGAAACTGAATTTGTCAGATTTGTAAAAGATAAGATGTATCCAGGCAATGGAATATTCAGTAAAAGAGGACAAATGTTGCTAAAATTCATAGATTTACGTTTGTAGTTGACGAAAAATAAACATGTTGAAAATTTGGGGAATGTTGCAAATGGATTATCAAATTATCTATTAGAATACTTTTTAATACTCAAAACTTACTTATTTTTAAGTAAATTTAAAATACAAGTATTTTGTTAAGAATAAAGCAAGTACTTATTAAGAATTAACTAATGTTATCTTAAAGCTTAGATTTGTTAAGTAGAAATTCAACAATGCATTAAAAAAAAAAATTTACACTATAATTATTATTATAATTTTTGCTATTACACATAATAA
This sequence comes from Caerostris extrusa, assembly GCA_021605095.1. NCBI lineage: Eukaryota > Metazoa > Arthropoda > Arachnida > Araneae > Araneidae > Caerostris > Caerostris extrusa. The sequence continues at coordinate 3,785 of BPLR01002057.1, forward strand.
GCACACAAATCTTCTCCCTTTATTTTACATAAAATTACATTTGGGCTAAAGTATCAAAGTAAAGTTACTCTAAATATACTGTTGCCAGTGATATAAATTTATGTTCCAGTTTAATTAAAACATAAGATAGGAAACTTTACTAGTTTAATAAGCGAATTGTTGCATTACTTCATTCATAATTGTTACATTATAACATTACTTCAAATGCTTCAATTATTTCAAAAATATGATAACAAAATTTAATTGAACTGTTATAATGATTTAGTAATAAGGAATTAAGCAATATGCTTATTAAATTTTACGTAAGCATAATATATATATATATATATATATAATATTTGTATTTGTTCCTTTTATTTGTGTAAAATAAACAATTAATGGATTCGCTATCGAATTAATATAATACAGATGTTATCTCTATATCTATATTACATTAAAAATGGCAATTTGATTTCTTCAATAACACCCCCACCTCTTTACTCCCAATGAGCAAGAATTATGTTAGAGATGAACTCAATTCTTCATTTCAAGTCACAAATCAAATAAAGTAAAACTTTTTACGACGGTTGTTTTGCGAGGTAATGAATTCGTCTTTTTCAATACACTTAATTAATGTGAAACAGATCAATTTAAGCTTTCGAAATAAGAAATTTCAATAATGAAACAAAATATGCTAAAAAAAAATAACTGATTGTAATTCTACTCTATTGTCTATCCCTGAAAAAGAGTTTCCAAAATCACTTATCATTCACCAACGTATTTCATCAATCCTTTAATATTAAAGACATTTTCTGAAACATTTAATTAAACGAAAATTACGTAGGTTCTCAATTCATCATGTAAATAGAAATTAGGTAAGGATAACTCTGCTGACTGAAAAAGATGAATCAAGACTACTCCAATTTAATTGAAAAAGATAGAAATTTTCATGGATGTTTTTAGAAGATTGTAAAAAAAAAAAAAACCCATAGTATTACACTTAATTACTTCAATACACTTAATGAATGTGAAACAGATCAGTTTAAACTGCCAACTGGCTTTTTTGACATAGGAAACTTCAATAATGAAACGCAATAAAGAAAACTGATTTTAATCCTACTTTATTGTCTTTCTTTGAAAGAAGTTTCCGAAATCGCGCATCGTTCCTCAATATATTTCATCGACCTTTTAATACTCCAGTCATTTTCTGAAACATTTAATTAAACGAAAATTACGATAATTCTCAAGTCTTCATGCAAATAGAAACTAGGTAAAGATACGTATATAAGAACAAGTAAGGCACATATTAAAGTAAGACGTATAAGTAATAATGTAAATATAAATATGAGTAAATATTAAATAAAAGTAACGTCTACTTACTTTTATACTTACCTATTTACTTTATACTTATTAAGTAGGTAAGCAAGTAAGTAGGTAGGTAATATCTGAGTAGGTACATATCTGATAATAACTGTAATAATATATATATATATATATATATAACATATAATAAGGATAGTAAGGATAATTTATAGATTGAAAACATTGATCAAGACTACTTTAATTGAACTGCAAAAACAGATATTTACATGAACGCTTTAAGGAGATTCTTAAAATACCATCGCATTAAACTTTTCAAGAAACAACAATAATTAGGAAATTTTTAAAAAAGTATCTTTAAAATGTAATAAAGAATTCTGTGTTCACTGAGATTTAATATTTCACTCAGTCAGATTTAGTAATTCAGCACCATACTGAATAAACCTGATATTGAAATCAAATTTTTTTGGTCACCTTACAGATGATATCATTATATAAGTAAGCCTACGCTATTTCCTTTCAAATGGAAATGATAATAAAACTACAATCAAAAAAATATTATACATGGTACTTTCAAACTATTTTGCTCCATAATGGAAAATTTTCTTGGCTTACATGTTATTTTTTCTGTAATTTTGCTACATTTATCACCTAATTAAATCTCATCACGTCGCTGCCTTACAGACAGAAGGCAATAAACCCATAAGTACGCAATATACCGATACCTAGATTTTGTAGCTTTGATTTCGTCCCTAGAATTTTTAATTATTTCATATATCATTCTTTATGTGACAGCAATGAGTATTTTATTTACGCGTTTCGTACATATTTTAAATAATCGCATAATTTGCAATCAGGAGCACCTTCCGATGTTTGAAATATGAGAATGTTCTGCAGTCGATTCATGATAGTTAGTTATAATAGTTAGTAGCAATAATAATATTTTCTAGTTATTTTTTAAAATTTTAAAAAGAAAAATTGGCAAAATTATCATTTTTATCTAAATATGCTTAAAAAATGTGAGTCTTATTGAATTATTAAAAAATGCAGAAATATTTTGGATGTAAATGAAATTTTCTGACATTTAGATTCTGCGCTTATTCTTGTATTTTGATAGCACAGAGAATAATTCTATTAAAATTCATTCCTCTTTGTCACTTTTTAAATATAAATTCGTAATATAATGTGCAGGTTGGGTAATCATGTTGTAACTGGGTGTAGTTGGGTTGAGATACATGAAGCACAGATTGGAATCTCACAGCTTTATTGACACACGCACAAGTACCACATAATACAATTATAGACATACAATATTTAACACATTTTAAAGATAGATCAGGATAACTTTAATGACTAAAAGATGAATCAAAACTACTCTAATTTAACTGAAAAGCCCGAAATTTTCATGCATGTTTTAAGGAGATTGTCAAAATTACCATAGCATTAAACTTTTCAAGAAAAGAAATTATTAAGAAATTTGAAATAAAATATCCGTAAAATGTGCTAAAGAAATATTCATATGAGTATTCACTGAGATTTAATATTTCACTCATTGAGATTTAGTAATTCGGCACCATACTGAATAAATCTGATATACAAATTAAATCTTTTTGGTCTCTATATAGATGATATCATTATGCAAAAAGTAAAGCCTACGCTATTTCTTTTCAAATGGAAATAATAATAAAACTACAATCAAGAAATATTATACATGGTACTTTCAAACTATTTTGTTCTATAATGGAAAAATTTTCTTGGCTTACATGTTATTTTCTGTAATTTTGCTACATTTATCACCCTAATTCAGATCTCATCAGGTTGCTGCCTTACATACAGAAGGCAATAAAACCATAAGTACGCAATATACCGATAGCTACATTTTGTAGCTTTGATTTCGTCCCCCAAGAATTTTTAATTATTTCATATATCAATCCGTTATGTGACAGCAATGAGTATTTTATCTACGCTTTTCTATTTACATATTTTAAATAATCGTATAATTTGCAATCAGGAGCACCCTCGGATGTTTGAAATATGAGAATGTTCTGCAGTCGATTTATAATAGTTAATTATAATAGTTAGTAGTAATGGTACTTTTTCTAGTTATTTAAAAATAATTTTGAAGAAAAATGAGTGAAATTATCATTTTTATTTGAATATGCTAAAAAAAAAAGTAGTTTATTAAATATTACAAAATATAGAAATAGTTGGATGTAAAAATGAAATTTCCAGACATTTAAATTCAACGTTTATTCTGATGTTTTGATAGCATGTAAATAATTCTATTAAAATTCATTTCTCTTAGTAACCTTTTAAAATATAAATTTGTAATGTAGTGTGCAACTTAGTATGAAGGTTGGGCAACTAGGTTGTAACTGTGTGGTAGTTGAGAAATGAGACACAGATTTAGAAATTACAGCGTTATTGATATTAACAAACATCACGTCCATACAATTAGAGACGTACAATATTTAATACATTTAAGGACATATAATTATGGATTTATGGAAGGACTCCACTTTCAAGCCTAAAATCCGAAATTCGGCAACGCCCAGGGGCGCGAAATATACTTTCTCTCGTAGAAACTATAAACTAAATGTTTCTCCACACAAGCGCGTGATTATGATATGCTTCCTCTCTGGTGAGAGTCTCGTAGCCTTCTGATAGCCACAGAGGACGCTCTTGCCAGTGCGTAGGAGAAAGTATGCTTAATTTACTAATTCTTTGTGAGTTGCTTAAAATTAATGGAAATATGAACGATTACACTTATTCCTTATTAACACAAAAGTATGTAATTCATGTGAAATGGAACAATTCTTTTTATGACAAGTGAAGTACAAAGCTGAGATAATTGAAAAAATTTTAAATATAAATTTCATGTAAATATGAAAAATAAATTCTAAGTATGGTTATGATATAATGAAATTTATTAAAATATATAACAAAATTCATTAAATCATAACAAAATTCATTAAAATATCATAATTTTTAATACAGATATTGCTTTTTTATGCAGAGGGTAGAATTCAGAGCGTATTTTTTAACACGTTGACGCAATTTTTCCAAATTATTTTTCATAATATTGTTTGTTAATTGTTTGTCTCTTTCTCTGTCCATATGCAACATTTCAAAAACAGCACGAACACTTAATATTCGTTCTTTTCGTGTCTTTTTGCAATGTATTCTTCAATTGATGATATACATGATCGACATGAATGACACATAATTCATGAAGTCTCTACCTTTTTAAAAATTTCGTATGCCATTCAAAAATGCACGCACGTGGCAATTAAATATGGATATAAATTTCTAACCTCAATTGATAAATCGCTTTTCATTTTCACATGAAAACGAATGTCAAGCATGACTGTAGTCAGCTGCTACTCAGTCGACCTAGCTAATTGTAACTTGTTGCAAGAATGCAGGTCAAAGTCGAACTGTGTACACGCATTCTTAGTTATGCGAACAATCTTGTTACATTTCGTTTCATAATATGTATATGGAATATTTATTTTATGCACACTGTTTAATAATTACCAGTTTTTAATACACTCTTGTAAAAAAAATATAAATTTAAAGTACTTTTATTATTTATAAAGTCATAGGCTGGTAATTAAATGATTAAAAATTATCAATACATCATTGCACGTTGAAATTTCAAATACACAATTAAAATTTTAATCAATCTTGTTATAAAGAAAGCTGTACGTGAAATTTCAAGATAGTCATGATTTTTTATCACTTTTGTAATAGAACGTATTATAGAAAAATCATAAATCACAACAGATCACAAATATAATTTTATGTTGATCAATATATTGAACACAATGCTATCTAATTTAGTTTAGTTTAATATTAAGATGCCATAAATAAAATTAACAAAATTCATTAAATTATAACAATTTTTAATAAAAAATATTGCTTTTTATGTAGATGATAGAATTCAGAGTGTATTTTTTACAGGTTGAAGGAATTTTTCCAAACTTTTTTTCATAACATTGTTTGTTAATTGTTTGGTCTCCTTCTCTGTCCATGTGCAACATTTCAACAACAGCACGAACACTCAATAGTTGTTCTTTTCGTGTCCTTTGCATTGTATTCGTAGATTGTTGTTCGATTTCATTCGCGAAATCTTTGCCTTCTAAAAATCATTTTTGCCATTCATATAACACACGAGCGGGACAATTATTTATGGATATAAATTTCTAACAACATTTGATAAATCGCTTTTTCACTTTCACAACATTGACGTTTGAAACTGAATATCAAACATGACTGTAGTCAACTGCAACTGAGTCGAACGAGCTAGTTGTAACTTGTCACAGTGCAAGGCACAAGTCAAGGTCACACACTATACACACACGCTTAATAATATAAACAATCTCGTTACTTTAGTGTCATAATATGTATTTGGAAACATTCATTTTAGATAATACACATCTAATTATTTAATATGAAATCTAAAACATATTAAATGTATTTGAAAAAGTATATATGTGAAGTCATGACAATTATAAACTACTTATTGGTGCAATATTTAAAAAAAATGAAAAACTAATTATATTTTAACATTTCATTCTTTTAATTATGAATTGTTATTTTATATAAAAAAGTACTTAGAAGCATTTTAGAAGTAAATAGATACATCGCGTATTAAATAGACATGATTTAGATAAACAAAATAAGTTCGGTTTTAATAGTGTAATTGTAATTCGCCTTATATTAATGAAGAAAAATTGGTGTAAGTTATTTTTGAATATCAGGTACTTTGTCATTTGATTATTCGCCGTTAAAAATGCAAATACGTAGCAGATTCAGCGTTACCTAGACTGTGTCATTGAGAGGGGTTTTATTAAATCACTCCTCCACTTTTGAGCAAATTCACCCAGGAATGACATCTGTCAACCTTTCAGTCTAATATTTATGAATCTATAAATTCTGCATTCTGTAAAAAAAAAAAGCAAAAAAAAAAAAAAAACACCGACGTATTTAAAGTACTTTCATTATGCGTAAAGTATTAAAAGTATTGTGGTAATTAAATGATTGAAAGTTATCAATGCATCCTTTGCACGTTGAATGCTCAAATGCGTAATTAAAATTTTAATCATTTTCATACTTAATACAAAGTGAAGTTTGTACGTGAAGTTTTAAGATAGTCATGCTAATTTTTAGTAATTTTGTAAAAGAATGCATTATAGAAAAATAACACAGATCACAAATGTAATTTTGTGGTGATCAACATATTGAACACAATACTATTTAATTTAGTTTAGTTTATCATTAAGTTTGCCATACATAAAGTTGAATGACCGGGTTAAATGTAATTCATAAGATTTAAATTAAAAACAGGAAACATCTGTTAAAGTCATCTGATCATTTGACAGTTTTTCTGTGTCATTTTTAATACTGCTTCTTGCACGTGCAAGAGAAATAAAGAGGATTTCGAATCGCAAAATGAGGGAAATCAGACGTTTGTTCTGTTTCCTTATTAGGCGTATCCTTTCAAACCTCGTTTGTTTTTAAACTTGTATTTCTTCCTATAAATTATTTTTTTTAATAAATCATCCTGTAAGAAAGCTTTGGTTATGTATTATGCATCATATATTAATTATCTGTACTACAATTTCAAAGTAACTCCCTTAATTTTGAAACTATTCTTTCATAAGATACAAAAATATATTTTTAAAAATTTTATTTCGAAATGTTCTCTATTTGTTAAAAAAAAAATTTTTTCATTTACTCTTTGCTTTTCAGTAAATATTTAGTTCTTAAGTTATATCAACATACCGAAAATTCTATATACTTTCTATATTTTCTTTTAACTGATGCGAAAGGGGTAAAATTGAAAATAATAAAAAATATGAAATTATTATTGAATAATAAAAATGAAAATAATAGTTTTTGAAAAAAAGAGTTTGCTACAATTTTAATACATTAAGAATTTTTGACGCTATGCCAAAAAATTAATTAAAATGTGAAATATTTAATCAAAATTTTAATTTTGTTTTAATTCTCCTGAATTTCATATATTGTAACCGTGTTTGCTCCTACACACAGGCTAGAGAATCTGAAGAGAACCGGAATACTTTTTTTCAGTGGTAAAAAAAAATGATCAGTCGGCCTGTGGACTTCTGAGAGGAAGTATAGCGCAACCTGCGTTTCCACTGAGAAACGTTTGGTTTATAGTCTTTCAATCCGTGACGAAATATATTTAACACAACTCTGGGTATTAGTTGGCCTACAGAATCTCACTCGGAGAGGAAGTATATTTCGCGCTTCCTGCGAGTAGCTGAGTATTGAGTTTTCGGCTTAGAAGTGGATCCCTTCCACAAATGAAATGTATGTCTTTAACTGAGTTAAATATTGTATGTCTTTAATTGTATGTGTGTGCTGTTTTTGCATGTGTAAATAAAGCCGTGAGTGTTCTAGCCTGTGTCTTAAGTATCTCAACTCAACGACACCAAGTTATCTATAAATAATCGCCTACATACATTGAACATCAAAACAATCCATATTTGTGCTAAGAATATATAATATTATTTACATACTAGCTATAAATAAACCATATGAAAAATGCCTCTTATATTGATGGAAATAAAAGGAAAAATATTTTAAATTTGGTTAAACAATTTAAAAAAGAAATTTATTTATGTAATCTCTTTCTAATTCTTTTTTTTTGCTATAAAAATTTTCACATTTTCATTTAAAGAATTATTAAATTAAGCTTTATATAGTTTATGTAACCAAATTTTTTATTTATTTATTTTAAATTTGTTTTCTGAATAAAATCATGAAATAACTGTACATGCTCTAATCGCACAAGCTACCATTAGATTACTTCCCCACTATCAAAACTTTTACTCATTGTCATTTGTCTTGTCCCATATCCAAATCAAGCACAGAATTGACGTCATATTCTAAAATTCAATATGATGATTGCAGGAGCACTTTCATACATAATGAAGTTATTTAAATGAAAGTAATTACGATCTCTGGAACTTTCATCAAACAATTATCAACTCAGAGAATATTTCAAAATTCATTTAGAAATACGAGTCATTTAATGTTTGAACTAGCACTATTGGATAAACGAATAATATTGAAATTCAGTTCAATATAATTATCCACTCTTATCTGACATTTAGCCTTTAATTATTTGACTTTTACTTTTAGATATCAAGGTTCATCTCCATTTACTATATTATCTGATAATAATTGAGTTTGGCATATTTAAAGCTTTAGGTAGACAAAATAGATAAATATGTTTGGAAAATTATCGACATAATTTTTACTTATAAAAATAATTCAAGAATTATTGTCTATTGTCATTGAAAATCACAAATTTTATGCAGCAAATGTTCCTGAATTATTTTACACATAAAAATGCCTATGTATGCATGCATGTTCTTTAACTTAAAAATTTTATTTAGTATTCGTATAAAAATTACGTGAAAAAAATGAATTATTTTAAATTTTTATTTACATAAAAACGTTATTTTTATTATCATCAATTTTTATTTATTTATTATTATATTTATTTTTTATTATTATTTTATTATTTTTAAATTATTTTTTATTATTTTATTATTTATTTATTATTTTATTATTCATTTTTTATTTTATTTTCATCAATTATTTAATAACAATTGAGTTTGACATATTTAAGGCTCTAGGTAGACATGTTAGATAAATCTGTGTTTCGAAATTGTCGATATGTTTTTGATTATAAAAGTCAATTTTTCTTTTCAATATGGTTTGAACGTAATTCATAAAAATAATTCAAGCTGTATTGTTTATGGTTAATGAGATAAATAAATATTCGTGTAAATCACAAATGTTTACAGCAATATGCATACAAGAATTATTTCTGCACATAAAAATGGATTCTATATGCATGCATGTTCCTGCATAACTTAAAAATTTCACACTTAGAAGTTCAGCTTTTGCTTCTGAATTTATTATTTCATTCCAGTAATTCGTATAAAAAATTACCAAAAATGTAATTTATTATTTTTTATTTACATAAAAAAATTTTTTTATAATCATCCATTTTTCATACTATCTGATTGCGCCAGTCTTAAAAGATTGGTTAAAGCTAAGTCTAATTTATTCTTATTTTATTATTTAATTTAGTCTTAAGATTAAAGTCCTTAGCTAAATTTTTGTAAATAATAAATACAACAGAAAATGTGCTGTAGTAGTTTTCAATATATATTTAACTACCGCTATTAAATTTTGAAAAAAAAATTTAACAGATTAAAGAAAAAAATAATTTAAATAAATAAAAAATAATAATAATAAATTTAAAAATAAAAATATAAATAATTAACAATAATATAAATAATTAATCGTAATATAAATAATTAATCATAATATAAATAATTAATAAATAATTTTAATAAGATATATGAATTGGTTAAACAAATTATTTAACTTAAAGCGAGTTATTTACATATTTTTAGTTCTGCATAGAAAATTATGCAGAACTAATGTAACTATGTAATTTATTTCTTAAATAAATCACACAATTAAATAAATAATAAATAAATCTCCGAATTAATGTCTTAAAGGAATCACCAAATTAAAAATATTTTATTTTCTAATCGGGTAAACTAATCATATCTTCTAGTATAATTGAGAGCTAATACCAAAAGTTAATAATTATGATAAATTAATTTTTTAGATATTATTATCATTATATTTTGTAGCTCCAGTTCTAACAAAACTGAATAAAAAAATGACAAATATCTTTCATTTTTACTTTTGTTTACACTATCAAATTATTTTATAAAAAATTTATTTCGCAATTTTTTTCGTCATTATTTGACTCGTTATATTTTACCACTCATTTAGTGCAAACAATCGATTTTGATGGACGATTAATCACGATATTAGATGACTTTGGTAATGAAAATGTATATCAAAATTAATTTTAAAAGGCAAAGTTTTATGCCCCACTGCATGCGGGGATTAAATTATTCATCATTTTATCCCTTACCTCTATAAAGTGCTTATATGCGGAACGAATTCCTTCACCCCATTGGCCATGTATGTCCACTGACATTCCCTCCCTCTGGGTACACCCTATCAAAAAACTCAATAATATGCCTAAGGAATTCAAAGCCCTCGTCCCTTAGACATTTGATGACGTGGGGTCGTTTCGTCTATTGTTCTGAATTTATCCATAAAATGTTATCATCAGACCATTTGCTGACTACATACCTAAATAAGTCTGATGGCAATATAAGAATATCAGTGGCTTATTTAATATCATAGAGAAACACAAATTTAATTGATAATATGATAATGAATTTGCTTCACCATTATACAGCCCACTATCCAGAAATTTTTAAAACATAATAAATAATATAAAATTTTTAATAATTTTTTAAAAGAAAAAAAATGTCTATGTGCCATAAAATAGTGAATACTTTTTGAGGTTCTTTTTATTTTACCTTTGAAAATGTATCTTTTTTTTTTTTTATCTAGTTTTTTTTTGAAAAATCTGCAGTTAAATTTACTCTTAATTGTACTAAATTTAACCATGATCATTTTAGTGACAATTTTTCTATCAGTTTTATATTCATACATACATATTTTAGCATACATTTCCTGAGAGTCTTTCATACACTCATGCCCAAAATTACATGCATAAATTCACGGATTTCTCAGAAGCTGTGAACTATAAGTTTATGAATTTGTCTGAATGATACATAGCATTATGAGACATAAATACAAAGTTAAAATTTAAGATCACTGCATATAATATATAATTGTAGCATGAAACAATACAAAGGGTAATATGTGATAAAGAGAGTTCAGAAAAAAAGAATAATTCAGAAAAAAACCTTACAAATTTAAAGTGATCTCCCTTATTTGTACATACATATCACAACGTATTTTCCCTGGTGTCAATAACGTTGTTAACCACAATTTGGAAATTAAGCTCCACTCTTCAAATAATGTCGTCTTTAGAGCATTTACATTTCTAGTAGAAGGATTTTTCGTGTAATTTCTCTTCCAATGTAGTACCATAAGTTATCTATCGGATTGAGATCAGGAGACTTTGCTGGCCACTGTATTCACTAAATGTCTTCACTTTTAAGGAATTCGAGAAAACGGCTTGCTCAATGTGGACGAGCATTATCGTCCACAGCAAGTTAGATCCATATGCACCTCTGAAAAGTCTTACTTAAGGATCTAAGATGAGAAATTATAACATTTTGAAAGCTTTTTAATATAAATATTATATGCCTGTATTTATTTATTAGGAATATTATAACTAATTATAATACAATATAATACAGGATGAATTAATACGAATAATTAATACGAATATTATATGCTTGTATATATTCATGCGTTCCAATTTTTTTAATTTGTTATGGAATAATAATAACATATGTACGATACAAGGTTAAGATATTAGTAGAATATAGTGGATATTTTATTCTAACTGCAATTTCTCACAATCGAAATGCAATCTACCACTTCTCAGATCATAATAACATAATAATCTGAGACAAACAAATGATGATATTTTGAAAGCTATGTAATATAAATATTATATACCTGTACTTAATTATTAGAAATATTATGCACTTAATTAATACGAATATTATATGCTTTTATTTATTGTTACAGTTTAATTTGTTACGGAATGCAAATAACATAAGTATTATACAACCCAACTTTATCCTATTAGTAGAATATGTTGATATTTTATTCTAACTGCAATTTCTCAGAATCAAAATATAATCTAACACTTTTCAAACCATAATTCTACCCAAATGAGTCTCAGGGCATAAATGTATTTGATTTATTCCCAGCTAGTTGAAAGGATAGGAACATTAATTTAATATCCAGGTTTTCACTTCCATTCATAAAAGATGTCTTTAAGCTGCTCCAAAATATATATTCCGGAATATCTGATGCCATTTTCAGGGCACAGTTTGACAATCAATGCCGGTCCTTACAGCCTGATGATTATATTTCTAGTGGCATAACAACTTAAATCCAATGCTTCTAAGAGGTACTAGAAGGAAGATAAACACAATACCATCCCCTAATACATTCATTACGAACTAGTTCTGATAAGCTGGTTAAGGTTCAAAAGCTGTACGAAATCCTTTTCCAAAAGGATAAATGCACATCTTCCTTAATGTTGGCATTGAATGCTGCCCGACGAATCTCCACCAGAAATATTAATTCCATGTCCTCAAATCCGCTTTCTAAAAGGCTGAATGGGAACTTTGGGGGAAATGGATGACAGGATATAAATTTTGGCATTGAGTAACTGGACGTGGTGACCAGAATTTATTAAGGTATTCGATGAATCATTCATTGATATTTATACCAAACGTACTGGAATGTTAGCCGATTAAGAACCATAAATAAATAGAGTGAAAATTGAGTCAAACCATTAACATTTGCATTTAATAACATTCTTTGTACAAGAATTAAATATTTATGCATATGTAGTTAAGATAAATTATTATTTATTTATTAAATAATTGAAATTGTATTTTAAAAAGCATATAAGTTTTTCAATATTGAATGTGAATGAATTTTTTTAAGTTAAAATATATCTCAGTAAATAAGCGCTAATCTGAAAAACAACAAAAAATATCATTTATTTGTTTCCATATTCTGAAATTTAAACCTTTTACATTTTTAAAAATTAATTTGTTTAAATTATATTTTTTAAAAATTAAGATATTTTTAAAAATATAATTTAATGTTAACCGATACCAAACGCACTTAAGAATCATAAATAAATAGTTTGAAAATTGAGTCAAACCATTAATATCTTCATTTAATGACATTCTTTTATACAAGAATTAAATATTAATGCATATGTAATTAAGATAAATTATTTATATAAATTATTAATTATTTATTAAATCATTAAAAAACAATTTTTAAAAAAGCATATAAGGTTTCCATTTTGCATGTTTTCAGCAAGATTGTTTAAAAAGTTATGACCATAGGTTATAAAAATTTGCACAAATGTTCTCCTTATGTAATTTTATTCTGTGGAAATTGTAGGACCAATGCATTTTAGTTTACAGCATGATAAATATTAAAAATTTTAACAAATTCAATACATGTGGATAATTTTTTTTAGAAGTTAAAATATAAATAAATAATAGCTACGCTGGAAAACGATAAAAAATCTCATTTTTTTCGTTTCCATATTCTGAAAGTTACTTATTTACTTTCAAAACATCAATTTTTTTAAATATAATTTTAAAAATAATTTAGAATGGTAGGAATAATTTAAACTTAACAGCATTCAAATCGGACGAAATGACGGCTAAAGTAACAATTAGAAGGAAATGTCAATGACCATTTAATCTGGTTTTTTTTTTCAACTTATATTCTCAGTTTTAGATTTGCACGTTTCTGCAAGATTTTTTTAAAAGTTCTGACTGTAGATTCTTAAAAAATTTGCTTAAATATTTTTATGTAATTTTATTTTGTGAAAATTATAGGGTCATTACATTTTAATTTGCAGCGTGATAAATATTAAAAATTTTAAAAATTTCAATTCTTATTTATTCTATTTTTTTTTAATATTTGATATTTTTAAAATTTTGGGTTTGAAAGAATAAATATATTATTTAGCTTCTATTTTATTTAAAAATTTAAGTATCTTTCCAATGTTTTCACTTCATCTCTCTCTGAAAGTTGTCTTGTGGTAAACAAAAGATAAGTTTTTGCTAAAATATTTTTATTTTTGTGTAGTTATTTAAAGTTATTTAAAAAAAAATATGATAACTGAATTACAAAAATGAAAACAATTTTTTAGATATTAAAGTTCATTATAAAACATATCAAAGTTTTACTCGAATAGTAAAACTTAGGATAAGTTATATATGATTTATATGATTATCATTTATATATGATTATCATTTATATATCATTTATATATATAGGATTATCATTTATATATTTAATGTCATATATTAAAACTCTTTTTGACACGAAATATAATATGTTCTCTTAAAACAAATAAATTTTTAACAATAAATTAACAGCATATTTAACAGCATTTTTAAAAACAACATATTCTTTTTTCCTCTAAAATTTTAAATTCAATCATTAAAAGAATTTAAATATATATTGGAAAACATATTTTTCAATTATACACGTAAAGAGACACATAAAATGACAATATAAAATAACCAATAATGCAATATACTTGTCAAATGAATTTTAATATTCATTCAACGAGACAATAATAATTTAAATATGTCATATTAACTAATGATAAATCATAAATGTTTCTTAACAGTGTATCATGCAGTTAATTGATACATTTATTTAAATGACATATAGAGAACTATGAAAATGATGACTATTAATTATAATGAGCCACGATTTAAATAACTTGTATCGGAATGTTCACTGGATTTCCAGAAAATATTGAAGCAACCTCAAGCTGTGGTATTACACGCTAAAACAAACAATTTAATAGCAGAATTAAGGTATGAAATAAAATACAAAGGCTTAAGATGGTACATGATGATGAAACAAAGAAAACATAAAAAATACAAGCACCAAAAAATTGCTCGAAGCTAATAACTGCTTGAAATCTAATAACTAATTACAACAAGTTATTAGTTATCTTCAAGCAGGTTTCTAACAGATGATGGAACTAGTAATCTGATGAATCAGATTTAATACATACTCCATGTCAAACAACTAATGCTTTGATATTTAATACAAGTGTTACAAGCACAAGAAAACTGCTCTATGTCTAATAACTAATACGTTATTATTAGTTATTAGACTTGGAAAGTTTTAGCAGATGATGGAAGTAGTAATCCGATGAATCAGAATTGATAAATAGTCCATGTTAAACAATTCTCATGATGCTTTGATGTTTATAGTATGTATCAATTCGTAGAAGTATGAAAAATATATTTTTTTGAGCTTTAAGCTAATTTTGCTTTTCCTTTTTAATTGGAATCAAAGAGCATCTAAATCGCGTCGTTTGAATGTAAAAGCTAACGGAAAAATATACCAGACGAAAATTTTATCAAAAAAAAATTATAAATGATTCAAAAAGACAATGATTTTCATATGGAAAGCAGTTACTCCCTGATCAGCGGAGAAAATTATTAGCTCTAAAAAATGGGTAAGTCATTACTAGGGAATATTGTCGTCTACAAATCATGCATTTGAGCTGAAAATTCTAGCCATTCTTGCACCACCTTCATTCGATCGGTATAGAAGATTCACACATCTGCACATGAAAGCCGTAAATGTTTTGCAGATCGGACAACCCATTATGGGTAAACATTCTTCCTACAGTCATATTGCCCCTCTGCTATTGGCAGCTTTATGAACGAATTACATATTGATGTTTTCTATATTAATAAATTACGGCATCTCGTGTCGGTTACAGATATGAATAACGATTACGTACTGGAAACGTTTCAGAAGGCTAGGTCTACTTCTTTTATTCACCTTGACATTTGTTTATGGGTTGTTATTCTTCTTCTGATAATGTTTACATTCGTGAGGTTTTTCTTCTTCCAGTAATCCACAACAGCTAATTATACCCAGTAACACTTGAATGTTTACAAAGCGTCCTTTTCCATTAGCGTCTTTAGTTTACTTTAAGACCATGCAGTAAATGATAATTTTTTACGACGAAATTTTTTTAAGTGCACTATCACATTTTAAAGATTGCTTCATATTTTTAAACATCTTTCGTATAATTATGTAAAGGAGAGAAGCTATTATTAAGAGAGAAATTTAAAAACATGAATTTATGTCAAGAATGTGATTTACCTTCAGAGAAATGAAAATATTTACTGAAACATTTTCGTGGTTGTAATGAAAAACATTTAAAACATAACCTAAAAATTATTAGTTCCTATAAAGAAAGCAATAATACATTGGTCTGATAGAAAATAAATACGATTTTCTATCAGTAAGTAATATCCAAACAACCTCAAAGACTTATTATAAATTTCTTTTAGCGATATTACTTTGCTTTTTATCTGATATCATTTATTTCAAGTCCTTTTTATAATTTGTAAAAGGAAGTAGATTTCCTTTTCTTTTATACATTCTGGTAACTGAAAATAATAAAAATAAGATAAATAATATTGAATTATTACATTTAATAGTTTAACATATTTTTCTTGTTTTCTGAGTTTGATATAATCGGTAATTTCTACGCAACAGCTTTTAGTAACGTTATGTCCTGTATCAATTAAAAACATTTTATGACTTTTTATATGCTTAAATCAAGACAGTTATTGTATGAACTTGATTAAAACAGCACATTAAAAGAAAAGCAAAAAACAATGTGAAATTAAAAGAATTATTTAAAAAAAAATGATAATCATAACTATCAAAATTAATTGTTTCTCAAGAATATTAAGGAACTAGGATTAATTAAAATGATAACTTGATGCATAAATTATTAATTTTAAGAAAAGTTTTTGTCATTCAAAATCAATGCTAACACACTGCGATTTTGGATATAATTAAGTGAACTAGTATATCTTTGTTCAAGAGCTGCGAGATTGTAGGAAGCTGATGATACCTTGTGTGCATCTATGGAAGGATTCTTTCGCCATTGCTTGTCTTAAATTAAATTTTTTATCTCCACTTAAGACTACTTCAAAGCTGGTATCTGCAGTTTTTGCACTCTTTTTCAGCCTCTACTAATCCAATGGAAGAATAGTCTAGCTTACAGATTTATTTTGTCAACCTCCAGTATTGACAAGTACATATTGGGATAGTTTGAGAAATGCACGTGATATTCAACAAACCTCTACCAGCCGATGACTTTCAGAAAGCGATCAATGCACCCATCAGAAGCGGGCAGTAGACTGCGATGCTCTCCAACTATTGGAAAAGGCCAATGCACACAAACACAGAGTCTAGAGAGAGAGAGAAAGAGACTGCAAAACAAATCGTACAACCAGTATATACACTCAAAACATTATGATCACCTGTCAATAACGAGTTGACCCACCTGTGGCGCGCAGCACAGCTTCAACCCGCCTTGGCATGGATGCCACAAGTCCTTGGTAGATGGCCGGAGACAGATTGTATCAGATGCTTAAGCAACGGTCACGCAAATCCGAGATATTGCGAATTGGTGGTCTTTGAACTCTGAGCTGCCGTCCCAGGACATCCCAAATGTGTTCTATCGATATTGAGTTAGGCGGCCAGGACATTAACTGGAATTCAGCATCATGTTCCTGGAACCACTCCAACACAATTTTAGCCTTGTGACAAGGGGCGTTGTCCTGTTGGAACATTCCATTCCCAGCTGGAAAAACAGAAGCCATGTAAGGGGGCAACTGGTCCTGTAGCAATGATACACGGCCATCGGCGTTATTCATCTGACCAGGCAACTCGCCTGGAAGAAGGTGTCTCCGGCCACTGAATCCATGGACCAGTCACGATGTTCCCGGGCCCAGCGCAGGCGCAGTTGGCGATGACGCTTGGTCAGCAAAGGCACACGAGTGGGGCGTTTGCTGCGTAGCCCATATCCAACAGTGTCCGCTGAACAGTGTGCTTCGATACTATTCTACTTGGCCCTGCATTGTATTGGGCTGTCAGCTGAACCACTGTCTGGCTCCGGTTTTGCTTCACCATGCGAGACAGTCTCCGACGGCCTTTTTCTTTGATAGCGTGTGGATGTCCAGCACCATGTCGTCTACTGCTGGTTTCACCGTCATTCATCCACTTTGTATAAGTACTAACAACTGTAGATCTCAAACAACCCACGAGTCGTACAGTTTCGGAAATACTTGTTCGAGACTTCGAGCCATAAAAATCTGCCCTCTATCAAATTCCCTTAGATCCGCAGCATTTCCCATCACACACAGAAGTAAGTGAAAGAATGATTCTTCAGATTCTCCTGCAAGTTAAACACCACTTCCACCTGATAACGTGCCTTCCACGTCATCCAGGCGAGTTCATTGCAAAATGTAAGGGTGGTCATAATGTTTTGGCTCTTGAGTGTATATAAACGTGCTCTTAGTAGCAGTTTACGAAACCCACTCTTTATCAGGTAGCTTTAACCTTGTTAGAGCCATTTTTGCAGATGCACCAGGAGAACTCTTCTTCTCTCCGTTCTTTCCATTGATCTCGAATACGCGACGGCCCGACTTGACGCAGACCAGAAAACGATCCCCAGGGACGTTTGAAACCTATTCTGGACAAGAGGGAAAAAAGTTGAAAAAGAAAAAAGAGAAAAGAATAAATAAAACGCAATTTGCTTCGGAAAGAATGACGACTGGAATGGTCGTCCCCTGCAAGTTTATAGACCCCTCGCTGTGTGATAAAAGTTTTAGGTGGGATTTCGAAACGCCGTTTGAACACATGCAACCTATTGTAAACGCATGTTTGTGAAAATTGCAACACCATGAAGGAATTGTCATAATTGGATGAAATTTAATACACAGTTGTGGTAGTAGTACAAATAAATGATTAAATTTTCAAAGCAAACAAACAATAACAAGCGATCGGAATCAGTATTATGTGTGAAATACAGCGCCTGGCAAGTTTTGAAGGAAGGGAACAGCTTGGGGCTGTATAACTTCACTGATGTACCGGTTTCTGTTCAGATTGCCCACAATTCTTAGCAATTGAGATCGTCCATGATATGATGTGGCACCCCAGACCATAACTCCGGGTGTTCGTCCACTGTGGCGTTCGATAATGCACTCCGGAAGGTGGCGTTCATTGGCATAGCGTCTGACACGAATGCGGCCATCATGGTACCATAAATTAAAGCGGGATTCGTCAAAAAACACGACTTGCTGCCAATCAGCACGCCAGTCTCTATGCTGAGTGGCCCATTGTAGCCGCAGGTGGCGATGGCTTAGCGTGAGAGGGATCCTGTAAAGGAGTCCTTGCGCGCAGTCCACGCTGCAGCAGACATCTACGAACTGATGAAGCACACAATGAAACACCTGTAGCTATTGACCACTGTGCTGCCAATTGTCTAGAGGAAGCTGTACGGTCCGTCAGAGCCATGCGGACCAGGTGTCTATCATCGCGAGCTGACGTCACATTTCGGGGGTCCACTCCCGGATTTCGAGTTGTCCGACACTCGTCCGTCCACTGCTTCCAAAGACGCATCGCTGTGCTGCTGTTACGCTGCACACGAGCGGCTACTGCACGATAAGACAATCCAGCTTCACGAAGGCCGATGATTCTTCCCCGTTCAAACTCCCCCGTATAAGTTGTTTAAATCTCGCTCTCTTTCGTCGAAGAGGCATAAGTAACGATTGGGTTAACGTTTACCACTAGCAGATAACGAGGCGTGTAGCGAGGCGTGTATGGTTATACACACCTCGCTACAGCCGTCTATTTATTCGGATCCATCCGCCGTTCAGGGCGCTGCTCAGCATACGCATGCGCTGCGGATTTGAAATTCTAATCATTTGCATATCATGCGCTAATTTGTATTTCATGAAATTTTCTGCTCACTAGTGTAAATTCTTCATGGTGTTACAATTTTCACAAACATGAGTTTAGTAAATGTCGTGGGAATTGAGCCTGGTCCGTAATTTATTTCGAAAAGTTACGAAATTTGAAATTGATTCGATGATAATTTAGGTAATTTAAGTATGAAATGAAAGTTGAGAGAAATGATATTTTAAAATATATCATCTTATCATGAAGGCAATACGACTAAATATTCAGTGTATAGAAGATTAAATATTCAAATTAAGCAGTTTGGTTTTAAATACAGACATGAAATGTCGAAATGAAATATTCAGTGTATTTTACACAGATTGTTACCATAAACTCATCAGAAACGGGCAGTTATCTGCGATGCTGTATTCAAACACATAGAAAATGACACTGTACTATACAATATTATATTAACATGCTTTTGATAGCAGTATCAGAACTTGAAATGCGGACATCTTGTTTTGTTACGCGCAGTGTTCGTTTACTTCTTTCCCTCCTGAAGCCCAAGAAAAGGATTTTCCAGTCTACAAATTTATAGTTACCAACTACGCCATAGACAAGAAACTACTGAGTTAATTTGAAACTCCATATTCTCAAAGCTGCTATCTTCCATTATCTCAAAGATTTCAAAGAAATGAATCTTCCTTTCAATTGAACTCTACAGGGATGACTAATTTCATGTTAAGATCCTCTCTTGAATTCAAAGACAGTTTTCCAAATACCCAGCAGAAATTCCTCCATTTCGAAATTGTTACCGATAGTGATTCCGATAACAATAGCAATAACTTTGCCAGAAAGCGATCGATGAACCCATCAGAAGCGGGCCAGTACGCAGCGATGCTCTCCAACTATTGGAAAAGGCCAATACACACAAACACACAGTCAGAGAGAGAGAAAGAGACTGTACAGTAGTACAGCAGTATATATATGAACGTGCTCTTAGTAGCAGTTTGCGAAACCCACTCTTTATCACGTAGCTTTAACCTTGTTAGAGCCAATTTTGCAGTTGCACCAGGAGCCTCTTCTTCTCTTTGCTCTTTCCATTGATCTCGAATACGTGACGGCCCGACTTGACGCAGACCAGAAAACGTTCCCCAGGGACGTTTGAAACGGAGAATACTGGAAAAGAGGAAAAGTTAAAAAAAAGAAACGAATGAATAAAACGCAATTTGCTTCGGGAAGAATGACGATTGGAATGGTCGTCTCCTGCAAGTTTTATAGAGCCCGTCGCTGTGTGATAAAAGTTTTAGGTGAGATTTTGAAACTCCATTTTGAAGCACATGTAACCTATTGTAGTAAATGTCGTGGGAAATGAGTTCGGACCGTAATTTATTTCGACAAAATTGCGAAATTTCAAATTGATTCGACGATAATTTTATATATGAAATGAAAGTTGGCTGCAGGGAACTAATATATGTTAAAATATGTAGTTATAAAGGCAATAAGACAAAATACCCCCAGAAAAGAATTTTGGAATTTTTTTTTTTTTAAATTCTTGAAATAAAGAAAGGAACATCCAAATGAATAGCATATTAAACCTCCAAACTGAAGCAGTTTGGTTTAAATCAGACAAGAAATGCCAAAACAAAATATTCCGTGTTTTTTACAGAGATTGTCACGAGTTACAGAGATTGTCACAAATCCGTAGAATAGAAAGTCCCTTCATTGGATTATAGGAAGCGGGAAGGAGGGATAGTATCCCTCAGATATCACCTTGTTGTTATTAATTCCATATCGAAGAAGAAAATTGTGAGTGTAGAGAACAACTGTTAGTTGTAGCAGTCCAGCCTTGTTGAACCTTTATTTCCTTGATTATGCTGCATATATTCCATTTTTGTTCAAAGCACATTATGTCAAAATGATCGACATTGAAAAAAAATAATTTATTATAATAGAAATTGAAATTTACTTATTACCACACAGAGCTATTCAAATTTCAAAGTCAAACACTGGAAGAAACTGCAAGGATTCTTCATTTAATATGAACTCTATAGGGATGACT
>BPLR01002058.1:0-48152 GCA_021605095.1 Caerostris extrusa
GAGTGACATATTAAATAGGGAAAACGAACTGTTCCTATATAGTGATTAGGGTATTATAGTCCTTGTTGCTTCGCATCCCCATGTACCCCTTCGATTGAAGAACCTTTGTTTTGTTAATTAGAACTGAAATATTTTTTTCGGCAGACCTAACATAATGTCACATAATTCACTCACAACAAAAAACGATCTCTTTGGGTATTAAAAATTCTAATTTTTAAATCACCTTACAATTGGAACTATCAAGGAAAAAACCTGCTGCTATTAGAAAGTTGGTGCATTCTGGAACAAAGTGCTAAATCATCATCACACATAAGAGATATTGTAAGAAAGAAAATGGAAAATTAAAAAAACTCTGTATTATTGATAGAAGATAAATTGCAAAAGAAGAGACAAATTCCATCAAGCAAATCCTGCATATAAGCATCAAGCATTCGTAGACAGATTAAAGAAATGGAACCAGGCACTTCATCTGAGTTAAACAAAAAAATATGAATTTTCAGCAAGTACAGGTTGGATGACAGCTTTTCTCACAAGAGCATGCTTATCACAATATAAATATTTAAGGTGAAATTGCTTCTGCAGATTAATGTGCTGCTAAAGAATTTCAGCAAAAAACTTGAACAAATAATTGGAGGCTACACTCCTGGTCAACTTTGGAATGCAGATGAAAGTGATATTTTTTTTAGAAAAGAATGCCAAGTAGAACTTAATAGCAAAAGGGCAGAAAAAAGGAATGGTGGGTTTAAGGTAGCTAAGAATCGTATAACCTTGTTGTTTTGCTCCAAGATATACCCAGGTATAGGATATCATATGTTAAAACCACTATTTGTAAATCAAGCTTTCTAGAACCCCTTTCAAAGAAAGGTGTAAATTTGAATAAATTGTCAATTCACTAGATGGAAAAACAAAAATGGCTTAGGTTACCACATATATCCTTACTGAATTGTTTAATAACTATTTCATCCCATAAGTTAGACACTATATGAACGTGAAGAGTCTCGAATTTAAAGGTTTTTTTTGTTTTTGTTTTTTCTCTCAATGCCAAGTTTATAGGACAGCAAATATCATAAAAAAAATATGCAATGAACAAGATAAAAAAAATGACATCAATTAATCCATAAACTTAATTCTGGCAATCCAATAACACTTCCATAAAGAAACAACAAGCAGTGCAGAACAGGAAGCAAGGTGACATATTCATTTCTTCCAAGTTATCACACAGGGGATAGAGAGGGTCAGAAGTCAATTTAATTCTGTGAAGGTGCTTGTGGAGACAATCGTGACAACAGAAAAGCCGTAACAATACCACCGATGATAATGGGACAAATGACCTGCATTTCCACTAAAGAAACTCGCACTGAGAGCCAAACTGAAGGCTGTATTTGTAGGTCATTTTGCCATATCAGATGTTGCCCGGAGTGCATTACGTGGAGATAGATCCACGTTGCACTCCATGTTCTTTTGATTATAGACAATGCCTAATTATCAAAAAATTATCCTATTAAGTAATAATCCATTTATTAACAAGATATTGTATTAACATTGATTGATATCCTTGGATGAGAAGCTAATAACTACATAAATCTAATTGAGGAAAAATGTTAAACCCAAAGAATAAAATAAAACATCAAAATTTAAATTTTATTAGCCCTTCCATCAAGGTTTTAGATTAAAAAAAGTAACGTTTAAGCAATTTTATAATAAAGTAAATAATCTTATAAAAAATGTGCTAGATTTAAAATCATTTATTTGCTCTCCATTTCCAAAACTAAGATTTTATAATACATATAAATATTATTATAGCTTTATATTTAATTTATTTGCATATGCAAATAAATTTAAAAATAATAAAATAAATATTCAACTATATTGCAAAGATAAATATTTTTTATTACATTTTTCACATTGAAAATAATACATATCACAATTTTGAATAATTTTATTATATTTTATTGATCAGATAAAAATATATTAAATTTTTTATACATATTTGTTACTCATAACAAATTCATTATAAAGCAAGCATAAATTACATATATACAAACTTGTCAAAAATAAAACATCATGTATAATTATTTATTAATAACACTATAATGAAAAATAAAAGTTGTACTGTAGGTAAATAATACCCCCAAAAATTATTTTTACATTAATATGCAACTTTAGATGTTGTTGCTCTACATGTATAACAGTGCTTTTACAATGCATGCACAAAAATGTAGTCAGTAAAGAATAAAATATCAACAATTAATAATAATATCAACAATTTTAAATAGATATATAAATTAAAATTTTTGCTAAGATACAAGCTTTAAAAATATTTAAATACTGTTTAATTTTCATTTATATTTTCACTTAAAAAAATTTTTGAAAAAGAAAAAAAGTTGCATTCTTTAACATGCAATTACTTTGTGTGAAATAAAGACAAAGAAAATATTGATAAGATATTAGGGTATATTAGCAAAAATTTCGTTCTTATTTATAAAATTAATTTTTTATTTAATTAATTAATAGAAAAAATTTGATATTTTTATCAAGTAAAACTTTTTTATATGCAGATTGATAAGAGATTTCAAATTTTTTATTCTTGATAAAAGTTAAAAAACACGAAGAAATATAATTTCAATACTAAAATAAAAAATATATTTAATAAAAATTTAAGAAGTTTTAGTAAATCAATAATTTAATTCTAATTTACATTATTTGAATTTTGTGACTTAAAAATATTTGTAAATGCTTGAATCAGATTATTTGAATTGATATCCCTTATTTTAAACTGCCTTTGCAAAAATAATCATAATTTCTGAAATGAAGACCAAAACATAGTTATTTAAATTATTTAATATATTTTATTTACAGTGCACGCATCTCATTATATATAGTATTATGATTCTTTTCTTCAAATAAATGCATTTTCTTCTATATTTTCATTTTAGTACGTAGTTATATTTAAAGTGTCACATTTACATTTAACATTTTAACTGAATGATATTAATTTTAAGAATATACCTATAATATAGTTTATATTTTATAGCAACAAGGAATAAATTATTTTTCAAATTAAAAATTTGAAAAAATTATAAGAAATGAAGAGACATTTAAAAGTAAATAAAAATTATTTTTCTTATAGGAATAGATTTTAAAAAATAGCACAAATAATAGATTTTGTAATAAACAAAAATTTCTCATTTTCTATATAAAATTAAAAAGAAGATAAAAGGAAATATCATCTAAAATGTTAATAATTAAACATGCAGCGCTCAATAATACAACTCCCTTAACTCAATGATTTTTGTGTAAACACGATTATTCATATTATATGCGGCAGAATGTATTTATATAATATTCATAAAAGTCAATAAATATAGAAAGGCTTTAAAAATTGATCCAATAAAAAGTTTCAATTTTGATAAAAGATTTTTAATTTATTAAAAATGTATAATTTTATATGCATAATAATACAAATAGACAATTTCATATGTATTGACTTTTTTTTTTAGGTAAAAAAATTCAGTATGTATTTCTGGCTAGTTTTAGTTATATCTTTATATTTTTCTCAAAAAATATTCCCACCAAAATTTAATTTAGAAAATATTCAAGTTACCCAGATTTTTCTTCTTCCTAATAGTAAATTATATTAAGAATAATTTTTATACAAGGTATGTAAAAATAATTAAATAAAGTCTGCAAATCATAAAATTAGTTATTAGATACATAAATAAAATGTAATATTTCATTTTTCTTAGATTATTTTATTCTATTTATTTACTGCTAATATTTTTTTTATTCTGATTAGACATATTATTTTATGTAATTGCTGGTTTAAAACAATAAATATGTGAAATAATATTATTATTACAGACTTCTTGAAACAGATTGAATTTGGAATGTATCACTCATATTTTTCATCAGAATTAAATATTATTTATGTAAATGCAAATTTTGTGTGTGTGTGTGTGTGCATAATGCACATTTCAAATCATATGGATAAATCAAATGTTTAAACAACAATTCCTAATTCAGTATGAATTGTAATCTATTTTAGATTAATTTACTATTTTAGATTTTTAATCTATCTATTGCATACATTTTATAAAAAAAATGTATGCAATAGATAGATTAAAAAAATAATTAAAGTTCATTAACTCTTCCCATGAAAAGAATTAAATTATTCCGAGAATTATATATAACAAACATAAATGGATGATCTACAATGAATTTTTCAATTATTGGCTTTGGCTTTAAACACCTCACCATTATTATAGCTGTTGCAGCAGAAGCTTCGCTTCCTTCTTCATTAACTTCAATAACTGCTTTATGAATAATTTTTGAGACTTGAACATCTCTATAATCACTTAGGCCATCAAGCTGAGCAGCTCCAAATATGCGTTTTAATCCCAAACTAATAAAGGTCTTCTTTAATGATTTGGAATATTCTAATTTAAATTTTGGAAGTGCTACCTCACTTTTCTTTTGATCATTTCCTGTGTTAGGTCTTGAACAAAATTTGGGGTTAGGGAAGTTTCCAATTTTTCTAATCCATTCTTTACATTGGGTAACAAAATTAGCATGGAAATTTCCTCTCCCTTATATGGGAGTTGAAGTGCTTTAAAGGATTTTTTTTCAACATATGGAAAATCGTTTGTTAAATGCATCATTTCTACATTTTTACCTTTTTATCATTACCCTTATTGTAGAAATGTTGGAGGAATGTTTTTTCCTTATCAAATTGATGCATCCAAAACCCTTTGAAATATACAGCATTCAAAATAACCATCACAGTGGCAGGATTTAATGATTCTAACAAATTTGGAATCATACCATATGTTTTCTTACTGACCCACTCATTTAGTAGCTTAACTGCTTTTCAGTTTCATTACTAAAGTCAACCTCTTGAAAGAAAGCCTTGAAGTATTCTTCCAAAAGTGAAATATATTCCCTTTTGACCTTGAATGCTTTATCACTGGCAGCTGTGTTAGCATGTTAGTGTATAAGAGTCTGAATTATTATCTAATTCCTTTAGAAATTTCTGGAAATAAGATTGAGGTTCATCATCTTTTACATTAGCAAATTTATACCCAATAACATTTCTAATTTCTTCTGCTGTTTCATTGCATGCTCCATAGAAAAGCATAGCTAAGGCTATGGAAAGACTAAAAGGAGAAAAACAACATTTGTTTCTTCTTTAACAAATACTTTATTAAGAAGTAATCCCAGATAATTGTTTGCCAGAGCAACCTTATCCACTTCTTTTTTAGACATCTAAAACAAAGGTAAAAGTTATTGAATTCTTTCAAACGTTACGAATAAATAAAGTTAAATTTAAGTATAATAAAAATAAACTTTAAAAAATGAAGTGTCAAATCTTAATACAAAATAGAACATAAAACAATTGTAAATAGTGGGGAAAAAAAGGAATTATAAAATAAATTTGGTTTGCTCTTTATTTAAGTATTTATTCAAGAACTAATTTTCAATTTTTATACTTCTTATTTAATACTGCTTAAAATGTTTTTACATATGTTGAAAGTAAATTTAATAATTTTTATACAAAATTTAATTACAAAAAAAAAAAAAATACCATATGATTATAACATTTTTATGAAATTCTTTTCCATCATTTAAACTTTTTAATTTACAATAACATTAAAGAGTAACTTTTAAATATTTTTTGAATTATTAAAAACAATATTTACCTCAGATTCCATTTTTGAACATATAATATAGAATGCTATAATGACAGATTTTAATATTAACTTTCAGTCAGTAAAGAATTTAAAATATCACTTGGTATCATATCAATATTAAAATTACACCCAAGGACTTATGATAAGATTTCCCAAGTTGAGTAAGACTTGAAAAACACTCGTAAAAAAAAATTTATTGATTAAATTTAAATTTAAACATATATTTATTTTTTATAGTAGTATGATAGTAATTGATCCATTCTAAAGTTTAAAAACATTTTAAAATTAATTTTTGGAGTATCTATCATTTTAAATTTGTCTGCAGCTCGACAGATGTGTTTATTTATATGACAACGGTTGTCATGACTACTGGTAGAACCTTTTTTCTTAATGCGCATGCGTCGTAAGAAACGCATGTCGGAAATGATAAAGAGGACGTGAAAATAATTTACAATATTTAGGAATGAATGTCTTTCATTCCAAAAGCATTTCTGAAATTACCCTATAGGTTCTCAGTATTTTCTGTAACAGCCAGGAAGTTGAAATAAAGATTAACTCGCATAATATTTTCGGAAGACTTGACATACATTGACCAAAGGAAAGTAGTGTGGCTGTAAATGAAACTTGGAATAATTTAGAACGAAAATATAGTTAAATAAAAATACAACTTGTAACTAATAAGAAAACGTACAGCCCGCTTAGTGTATAAAATTTTAAAGGCTGTTAGATTTTTTATAAAAAAAAAAATTCTGAATACGATTTACTTAACGAAGTGAATTCTGTTATTCTTATTTTTGTAACGATTTATTATGCAAATGTTGAATCTTAATTTACGTTAATGTTGTTTTCATGTTGAATAATTTATTACTACAGTTGTTTTACCACTGTTTCTCAAAAGACTTCCCATCTGTGATATCACTAATCCAAAGAACGCGAAACGCCCACGCACCTCTCTCCTAATTGATTCTACTTGAATTGTCTATTTTCCCAGCGCCACCGTTCTGACTAGCGCTGACCTCGATTGCTTTCACTTTTTCACAGTTCGCTCTTGAAGTCTCTTAGACCGCTCTTCAGGTTGTTTATTTTTATTTATTCTGTTAAGTTCTCAACACTATCTAGAGATTCATTCTCACCCAGCCAAACAATTTAATCATTTCTGTTTTATTTCTTTTCCAATCTCTCTACCCAGTATATTTAACTTCCTTTTACTGCTCTTCCAGTTATTCGTTCATTTTTATTTTATTTCTCTCCCATGTATTTTAATTACTTTCATAACTTATTATTAAAATAATAATAAAAAAAAAAACCTCACTCTATTAAATTTTCTTTTAGCATTTGGGCAAGATTCCTTTTAGTCTTTACCGCTTTCTTTTCCCAGCAATGCTCTTTCATCTTTCCAATGGACAATCCAAGATAGAAGCTAACGGCTGCTGCCCAGCCACGGAGCTTCACCAAAACACAAATCAACATGTACTATCGCTCTTTTATTTGGCCGTTCATTCAGAGAGCCTTCTATTCTTAGTCTGACATATTCTAAATTATTCATTGTTCTATACGACGAAAATGAAAATTTATAAAGAAATTAAGCCTAAATGTGGTAAATACTCTTCACAAAAAACTCTACTTAAAATATTGAAATATATTCTTGTATAGAAACTAGTGAATTTATCCACAATATTACTGATATGCTTGACCTTCCATGTTGTGGTTTCGTGACCTTCCGGAATGTAAATACGATGCTGTGAGATGCGATGCTACGCACTTTGTTGAGATGCACGATGCAATATGATTATGATGATTTGATTATGACTATGCGTTGTTACGCACTTTGTTATGGTGTACACAATGCGTCGTTACGCACTTTGTTATGATGCACACTATGCGTCGTTACGCACTTTGTTATTTTAGCTCCGTTGAGCAAATATTCGAAATTGTTGAGTAAGAACGCTTTCGTCGACCTCCCCACTCATCTAAAGTATGTCTGCTGGAATTTTGCCTCCGTCTCGACGGACCATATGACTATATCTATAACTGTTGATGCATTAATCATGCCTAAAATCACCTGTGACCTGCCTCAATGTCCAGTCGATGCATCTGTTTTGACAACATTCAAACAACTGCAGTTAGCAGATGTCAACTGTCATCAGCCTGGCCCAATAGATATTCTTTTGGGCGCCGATGTGTTCGGTGAAATTATGCTTAGTGGATATTTAAATGTTTCGGACTTACTGCTTTAGAATCAATTTTCGGTTGGGTAATTCTCGGAAAGACAAAAGGCATTTCTCAAACCATTATATCTAACCATGCTAGTTGCAATGCAGTTGAGTTTGAACTTGACAAATTTTGGCAATTAGAGGAAATTTCAAACATAAAGCCTTACACTCAAGAAGAAACAGCTTGTGAAAATCATTTCATACAGACTTTCTCTCGTGATTCAACAGGCAGATTTGCTGTTAAATTTCCATTTCGTGAATCCAGTGATGAACTTGGTTCTTCTAGAGATATCGCTATACATCGTTTGCATCAAATTGAACGTCGATTTGCTAAGAATCCATCTCTCTTCAGTGAATATCATAAATTCATGGAGGACTATTTGAAACTTGTTCATATGGAATTAATTCCTGAAAATGAGATAGATGTTCCAGCCAATTCCAGTTTTTATCTTCCACATCACCCAGTTCCCAACAAAAGTGGTGACAAATTTCGCGTGGTATTCGATGGATCTGCTAAATCTTCAACTGGTGTTTCTCTCAACGACAAATTAATGGTTGGTCCACAGTTACAAGCGGACTTGACAACAATACTCATTCGCTTCAGAATGCACAAAATAGCCATGACAGCTGATATAGAAAAATGTACCGGCAAATCAGATTAAAAGACTCAAATTTTCAAAGAATTGTCTGGCGTGATTCACCTTTTAAACCAATTCAAGATTTTCGATTGACGAGAATTGCTTATGGCACCGCATCAGCGCCGTACCTTGCAGTCAAATGTTTGCAGCAGTTGGCTATACAAGAAGAACAGAATTTTCCATTGGCATCTAAAGCAGCCCTGAAAGACTTTTATGTCGATGATTTGATGTCTGGAGCTAATTCAACTACTGAAGCTCTAGATCTACAAGCACAATTGATTCAAATGCTGTCAAGTGCTGGACTTGTTTTGAGAAAATGGGCTTCTAATTGCAATGAACTCACGAACTTGATTCAAGAAGATTTACGTCTACCAAATGCTTCTTTAAGCATTGATGATGGCACAGTAAAAACTTTAGGTATCCTGTGGCATCCAGCCTCAGATGTCTTCTCCTTCAAAGTCAATTCATTGTCTCTTGAAGGTGCCTTAACAAAAGAACACTTCTTTCAACAATCGCAAAGACTTTCGACCCTCTTGGATGGTTGTCACCCATCACAATCCAGAGCAAACTATTCATGCAAAAACTGTGGAAATATCAGTTGCAGTGGGATGAAGTCGTTCCTCCAGACATTGCAATTGAATGGAAGACATTATCACAAGACATACTATTTGTCAAAGACTTCAAAATTTCAAGATACTTATTTCTTGATCCAGACAACCAATTTCAACTGCATGGATTTAGTGATGCCTCAGAAAAAGCGTACGCAGCTGTAATTTACTGTCGTTCTGTGTCAAATACAGGACAAATCAAAGTTCAGCTAGTAATAGCCAAAACTAAAGTTGCACCACTTAAAACCATTTCACTTCCTCGATTGGAATTGTGCGGGGCACTTCTATTAAGTAAATTGATGGAGTTTACTTGTAAAGCATTTGACATCCCTATATCGCAATCTCATTTTCATACGGATTCCACAATCGTACTTGCCTGGATAGGATCCCATGCCAGCCGATGGAAAACTTTCGTGGCCAACAGAGTGGCGAAAATCCAGACTTTGTCTTCTCCTACCCAGTGGCATCATGTTAGTGGAAATGAAAATCCTGCTGATCTCGCGACCCGTGGTGTGTCATCTTCAGCACTACTTACCTCAGTGTGGTTGTGTGGTCCAGAATTTCTATACAACGAATGTTCTTTCCATCCAGAATCTTCTGTGCCAACATTGAACGATTCTGTGTCGACATTGAACGATCCTGTGACTGAAGAAAGGTGTTGTGTACAATCAACTATTGCAGCCAATCATTCACCAAATTCAAATGATTTATTTCAGAAATATTCATCTCTTTCCAAACTGAAACGTGTAGCAGCATATTGTTTAAGGTTTGTTAATAATTGCAGAAATTCAAAAGATAAGGTAACTGGTTTTTAAATACTAGTGAACTTACCAATGCTATAAATGTGTTGATCAAATCAGTTCAATTTATTGTGTTTAATAATGAGATCAATGCATTAAAAGGAAATCAAGCATTATCCTGCAGAAGCAAAATTTTGTCTCTAAATCCATTTTTGGATAATTCAGGTATTCTCAGGGTGGGCGGTCGCTTGCGACATGCAAATATCGCATACGGCCACAAACATCCCATCTTACTGCCAAAAAAGGCACATTTTAACTGATCTCATTGTTAGATATTATCATGAAATTCTCTTGCATGCTGGTCCCCAACTTGTACAATCTTCTATTCAAGAACAATATTGGATTATAGGTGCTAGAGATGTCATTAGACATTTAATCAGAAAATGTGTAAAATGTTGCAGAATTAGAGCTTCTATAACTAATCAAATGATGAGTGACTTGCCAATTACACGTATTTCCCCTTCTAGGACATTCTTGCGTTGTGGAGTAGACTATGCTGGTCCATTCCAAATTAGAGCATCGAAGGGTCGAGGTTCAAAATCATTTAAGGCATATATAGCTATCTTTGTTTGTTTCACTACTAGAGCTATCCACTTAGAATTAGTAACTGATCTTTCTACAGATGCCTTCATTGCAGCTCTCAAGAGGTTTATATCCCACAGAGGCAAATGCAGTGATATATACAGCGATTGCGGTTCTAACTTTGTTGGCGCAAAACGTAAGCTCATGGAATTTGAAAAACTTTCAAAATCAAAAAATTACAATCAAAATGTAAACAATTTCTTGTCTGATAATGGTATTAAATGGCATTTAAATGTTCCAGGTGCACCACACATGGGTGGTCTCTGGGAAGCTGGTATAAAATCAACAAAATATCATCTAAAACGTGTTGTTGGTGAAGCCAAATTAACATATGAAGAATTTGAAACATTTTTAACACAAATAGAGGCTTGTCTTAATTCTAGACCTTTAACAGCAATTTCTAATGATCCAAATGACCTATCAGCGTTAACACCTGGTCACTTCATTATTGGAAGGTCATTGACAAGTATTCCTGAGCCAAATTACATTGAGTCAAAAATCTCATATCTTACTAGATGGCAACTTATTCAAAAATGGTTCAACAATTTTGGAAACGTTGGCACAATGAATATCTATGTCGATTGCAACAAAGACCAAAATGGCTTTTACCAACTAAAATTTTTCAAATCAATGATCTGTGTCTCATTAAAGATGATAATTTGCCCCCAACTAAATGGAAAATGGGTAAAATAATACAATTACACCCTGGTCTTGATAATATTGTTAGGGTTGTAACCATCAAAACAGCAGATGGCACATTTAAAAGAAATATCAAAAAATTATGTATGTTGCCAGTTTAAATTTTATTAATGTATGTTAATTGTAGCATTGCATTTATTGTATAATCAGTGTATTTCTATTCAATATTCATTCAACTCCTTTGATTTCATGTATGCATATTAGTGTGTAATGTAACACTTTTATATTCATTCATTGTTGAAATGTTATTTCAAGGTGGGCGGCATGTTCAGACCGTAACCGGATGTACATTCCTTATGTAATATTTCGTTCTCCGTAAGAAGGGCGCTCTTTTGTTTGTCAAGTGTTTTTCGTCATGTATCGTTGTCAGTTGAGTAATAAATGTCGTACAAGAACGTTGTGCCTCTCACCCTTTTCATCCTAAACAATGTACTATCGCTCTTTTATTTGGCCGTTCATTCAGAGAGCCTTCTATTCTTAGTCTGACATATTCTAAATTATTCATTGTTCTATACGACGAAAATGAAAATTTATGAAGAAATTAAGCCTAAATGTGGTAAATACTCTTCACAAAAAACTCTACTTAAAATATTGAAATATATTCTTGTATAGAAACTAGTGAATTTATCCACAATATTACTGATATGCTTACTTATTTATTTATTAACAATAAAATATATATGCGTATTAGAATTTCTGCTACAGACCTTTCGCATACTGAACTAGAATTTTTTTAACTATATTGCGCATAAAATTCAAACAAATTTCATCTGTTACAACTGTTAAAATTTTTAAATATTTAAAAATATTTAGAATTTAACTATTAAATTAAACATTTCTTAATACAGAGGATTAAAATTAAAATTGATTTGACAAACAGATCCTGAATACTAAAAGTGCTGTAAATGAAAGGAAAATTGCAGTAAATTAATACAAATAAGGCTTTTTTATATAATTTCTCTTTCTGCAAGACAAATATTCGAATACTTCTGGCGCGTTTGTTTAACTCGTTTCGCAGTTTGTGCTGTATTTTAAATTCATTGAATTCAATTTTTTTAATGAAGAATATAAGAGGGGACCTTTTAATTGATTTTCAAAATCTTTTTGATAACTTGTTACATATATTCCATTTAACGAATATTTGAAATAAATGAATTCATTTGTGTTTATGATGTATGCATCATTAATTCTAACTACACTCAAAACAGTAAGTGTTTGCTCAAATCAATCAGTAAACTCATGTTTGATTTTGTTTTTAATTTAACCGTGAAAGTCATGTACAGTGGATAAAAAAAAAGTATTGGCAATTGCCTGTAAATGATCATATTTTGCTAACAAAGTATGTTTACAAATTTTATTTTAACATAGCGATTACAGAAGGTGAAAAGACAAACAAATATAACGAAATTTTCATTTAAATATTTTTTTAGTCAAAATCTACGAGAAAATCAAAAATTTACATGATAAAAAAGTATTGGCAAAATTATGAGCGAAAACAAAATTAGTATATGTTTAGTACTTTGTATTCATACCTTCTGCATCTATAACAGCTTATAATCTATTTCTCATAGAGGAAACTAAGGTCTTTGTTGTACTGTTGGGAATTTTGTGAAACTCTTGCAAGAGTAAACGTTTGAGGTCGTCATTACTTGAAATTTTATGTTTCTTGATTTTAGATCCAGCAGGTGCCATAAATTTTCAATTGGATTGAAGTGGGGTTTTTAATTGGCGAGGAGCATTGTAGAGTAGCCATTCACGGGTGAGATTCCCTGTATGCTCGGGGTCATTGTCTTGTTGAAAAACGAATGATGTTCCCAAGCCAAGATTTTGGGCACTGATTTTTAAGTTATGGCGCAAAATGTCAATGTATGCAAGTGCTGTCATAATACCATCGATAAAATGCAGGTTGCCAATTCCATTAGCTGCCATACAGCCCCAAACTAAGACGCTGCCTCCCCCATGTTTTACAGTAGCAGTTAAATGTTGCTTTTCTAATTCAGTATTTGGCCTCCTCCACACATATCGTCATCCATCACTGCCGAAAATGTTAAACTTTGATTCGTCGGAAAAAATAACTGTGCTCCAAAACTCTTCAGATAAATCAACGTGGGATTTTTGCGAAATCTAACCTCTTTCTTCTATTTATTTCCGAGATGAATGGTTTCTTTCTAGCTGCCCTTCCATAATAACTTCTGTCGTGTAAACATTCCGTACAGTCTGTACGCTGAAAGTCTTTTGCGAAGTGAAAGCAACATCTCTAGCTATCTGGGGTGCATTTATTTTAGGGTTTTTCTTAATTTTGTTAATAATGACACGTTCTTCTCTTGTAGAAAATATTCGAGGTCGTCCACTTCTAGTCTTGTTTTCCGTTGATCCTGTTTCCTTGAACTTTTTACAACACTTCTGACAGTAAATAAACTTATATTGAACTGCACTCCTATAGCACGATAAGTTAAACCTTCATTTCTGAAGCCTAATAATCGTGTTTTTACACTAACGTCCAACTCCTTCGATTTTGAAGTCATTTTACTGCAGTACTCGCAAAATAATGCATGCATAGAGTAGTTTTGCAGACTTTATACCGGTAAAAAGTTTCTTATCAGTCGAAACACGTGACTTCAATGTAACAAAATTTGCATAGCAGTTAAAATTGGGCAATACTTTTTGGCATGCAAATTTTCGTTTTTGAAAGAAAAAATCGTAGAAAATGCAAATTAAAATAAAATTTTTACTATTTTTATATATCTAAGATGTCTTGTATTTAATTACGACAGCTAAAATTGCAAAACATTTTATTTATTTTACACACTGTATATCTGTTCTGTACAAGGTGACTCTAAAGTAAGCGAAAATAAAAAAAAAGCTGGTATTGTAGTTGCAATAAGCAAATTTCCAAATGGAATGTGTGTGTGGTAGACACAAGGAAGATATGAAAATAGAAATTCAGCTTTACCTCTTAATCTCAAAAATTGTAATATATCTCTCTTATCTTCATCCAGTATTAGCCCAGTTTAGCCCAGTTTAGGGTTCTGTCGCCAGTGAAAATTTTGAAATTATTCAAAAGCTTGAGAACAAAACTCTCAGAATGTTAACAAATTCACCCTGGTACTTTCGTAATGACGATATTAGACGAGCTCTCTCGATTCCAAGTTTAAGACAATTTGTTCACAAAATTTCTACTAAATTCTATAATGATATGCGAAACATTAATAACCCTGTATTAAATATCCTACAAAATTACGATTATGATATTTCTTCCCGCAAACATAGCAAAAGACCTCGCACTGTTCTAAATATTTTAAATTAATCCCTTACAACTACCTAGATGAAAAAAAGTTCGCTTTTCTCCTAATTTGACCTATGCTCATTCTGTTTTATTACATGCAACTGATTTCATGAAAATTTTGTTATTTTCATTTTATAATTTTATTAAATAAATAAATCTTTTTTTTTTTTAAAAAAGGGCATTTAATTATCTTTTTCTTATTAACTCAAAGGGCATGAGACCACCGCTATGTTTCAACATTTTACAGTGAAGGAGCTATTGGCCGCTACGCGGCCAAGGATCTCCGTGTTAATCTACAATAAGAATTAAGATATGAACAGTGAGAAATTGAGCAAGACAGTTGATAAAGAAACAAACATAGTAACAATAAAACTTTGTACAATAGGTTTGAAAGTGCTGGGACCAACACTAATGCGAGATTTCAGAGGTCGCTGAAGGATTTTCATAAATTAATGGAAATGGTAGACATGTCACTCACATTTCTTTTAGATGCACACTTAAAGCATCGTTATACAAATCAATACAATGATGCACCATCTCTGTTTGTAACGTCTTAAAAATATATTGTATAAGAAATTTTTATTTAAACGAGTATTTATTTTTAACATTTATTTGATAGACGGATCAAAATTATTAAACATATTTTTAATTTTTATATATATCAAGTAAATAATTGCAATTTCTCTTATTCGATAAAGGTCTTAATCTATATTGTGTTTTACCACTCCGATTTCTGTTTAGAAAGAGCCTGAATAGCCGAGTGGCAAGCGCTCAGGCACTCGGTAACACAGGTTTCGGGATCGAGTCCCGGCGGTACCATGGATGCTTGTAGTGGTTCGGAATCCACTTTAAACAGTAGATCCTTGTCTAATAGGATCGTAGAGCATTGCGGGGCCGTTGTTACTTCGCGTTCGTGGCTTATCTTCAAGTTACATGCGCCCCCTGGGTAATGCAAAGTGAGTAACGTTTGTGTAGCGCTTCCCTTAAGGCATCCAAGACAGCTGTCTAAGTGTATGCCAGGTGCATTAGAAAGAAATTCTGTTTAGAATTCTTAGAATTCTAATAATGAATTTTCTTATTTTTCCACTTTTTGCCAAATTACCACCCTTTTGTTATTGTAGATTATTACGGAGATCCTTGGCCGCGTAGCGGCCACTAGCTCCTCCTTTGTAAAATGTTGAAACATAGCGGTGGTCTCATGCCCTTTGAGTTAATAAGCGAAATAGATAATTAAATGCCATTTTTTTTAAAAGAGAATGATTTATTTCATAAAATTATAAAATGAAAAATTTCAAAAATTTCAAAAATGTAGATGTTGCTGGAATCAGTTGCATGTAATAACCCCGAATGAGCAGAGGTCAAATTAGGAGAAAAGCGAACTTTTTTTCATCTAGGCAGTTGTAAGGAATTAATTTAAAATATTTAGAACAGTGCGAGGTCTTTTGCTATGTTTGCGGGAAGAAATATTATAATCGTAATTTTGTAGGATATTTAATACAGGGTTATTAATGTTTCGCATATCATTATAGAATTTAGTAGAAATTTTGTGAACAAATTGTCTTAAACTTGGAATCGAGAGAGCTCGTCTAATATCGTCATTACGAAAGTACCATGGTGAATTCGTTAACATTCTGAGAGTTTTGTTCTCAAGCCTTTGAATAATTTCAAAATTTGTACGTGCGACAGAACCCCAAACTGGGCTTGCATAAGCTAATACTGGACGAAGATAAGAGAAATATATTAGAATTTTGAGATTAAGAGGTAAAGCTGAATTTCTATTGATTAAAGGGTAGAGAATTCAAAATTGAGTATTGAATTTATTTCTAAGGTTGTAGATATGCGATCTGTAGTTAAGTTTACTATCAAGGATAATTCCTAAGTACTTAGTTTCTTTAGACCAGGTGATATAATTATTGTATATTTTAATATTAGGAGGGTTATAGGATTTTTGCAAGTGAAAAGAACTGCTTCAGTCTTGTCCACATTTAATTTTATTTTCCAGTTAATGAGCCATTTTTCTAAATCAATGATATAATTTTGCAAATTTTCCTGGATGGTACAAGTTTTTCGGCCTTGCGTTAAGATTGCGGTGTCATCAGCATAAAGACTAATTTTGATATTGTTCTTTTGTGGAATATCGTTGATAAAGATATTATAG
Source organism: Caerostris extrusa (assembly GCA_021605095.1). Lineage (NCBI taxonomy): Eukaryota > Metazoa > Arthropoda > Arachnida > Araneae > Araneidae > Caerostris > Caerostris extrusa. The sequence continues at coordinate 16,672 of BPLR01002058.1, forward strand.
AGGAAAGGAGCTAGAATAGAGCCCTGGGGCACACCAGCGTGAATATCACGAATTGAGGAATCAGTATTCCCTACTGCGACAACAAAGTGTCTGTCTGAAAGATAGTTACGAATTACTTGAATCAAATAAAGAGAGAAATTGTAAGAAATGAGTTTGTAAATCAATCCATTAACCCAGACTCTATCAAAAAGCTTTGGCCACATCAAGAAAAATTGCAGCAGTTTCATATTTCCAGGTAAATCCTTCAGCAACAGTTTCTGTGAGATTGTAGAGCTGATGAGTTGTAGAAAGTTTTTGGTAAATCCAAATTGCTGTGGGATGAGAAGGTTCTTTTGATTTGACTCATTTTTAAGAAGGTTCAGGATGACATTTTCAATTAGTTTACTAATAGAAGAGAGTAAAGAAATTGGTCTGTAACTAATAGGAGAAGTAGGATCCTTTCCTGGTTTAAGAATTGGGAGAATTCTAGCTGTTTTCCAAGACTTAGGATAATAACCAGTATGAAGAATAGAATCAGTAATTTTACATATCTCAAGTATTATTTTGAAAGGAAGGTTTTTTAACATTTTATTAGTAATTTTATCTATGCCAGGAGTTTTGTTAATTTTCAGTGAGGAAATGCAATTAATAACGAAAGATGCTTTAGTGATAGGAATTTCAGAGACTTGACAAGTATTAATAAAATTAGTGATAGTGGACTCAACGAGATTTTCTATATCATGATTATTAATGTTGTTCTCAAGAAATTGTTCCTGAAGGCTGTCAGCTAAAACCTCAGCTTTTTGACTGTCAGTGGTGGCCAGTGAATTGTTAGAGCCTAGGGTTCGAATGTGAGAACGTTTACGTTTAAAAGTCCTGGGACAAGACCAGAAAGAACCATCTTCGCAGTTTACGGAAAAATAAGGAAAATGTGAACTAATCAGAAATTATAAAGAATTTACTTATGCAAGCTGAGATTTAGCAGCCATGAATGAATAATTGGAACTGTTATCAAATTTGATTTCCAATAAAAAATGTATTTCAATAAAGGGGTATGACCAAACATTTTTTATTTCCAACGACAAGAGAAAATGACAAACTCTTACGGGACCAAAACACACACAAGAAAACAATAAAAAGAAAGACCCTTGATCTTTCTAGAAGATCTCGACATTCTATGATATTCTTGGAGGAGGGTGCTTCATATGACCCGATATCTTGTATGGCAGTGCTTGAATCCGACAGCAAAACCATCTTTTGTGAAGGTGTAGGGGGTAAGTTGCTGCACAGCCCCACAAATAGACATTACTTTTCATCGAAGGCGGTTGTTTGTTTTCTGACAGGAACGTAGAAAGAAAAATTGGAAGAATATATTCCTACTCCGATATTTGGTGAATGTCCAGTCAACGAGCCATCTGTATAAATATGTAACCGTTCAGGGTAGCGGATATGGATGGTTTCAAGGGCTAGGATCTTCAAGCTGACTCTTAAGATTTGATTGAGCAAGATTCAGATTAGTAGTTATCTCGATACGGTTCAAGAAATTTGGAGTTTCAAAAATCTCTGAACATTTCCCTCGCCAATTTCCAGATCTGCTCTCTAGTCCAAAACCAATTCGTGTTTTCAGATGCCCCTGTTTATTTTCATATCAATCCCAAAAGACATTTCAATTCCAGTCATCCTTTCATAGGAGTAAGAGCCCTCACCCCAATAATTGTCTGAATGATCTACTTTTGTAAAAAGCAGCATTGAAACGATGGGAGTAGTCTTTACCGCACCAATGATCAATTGACCAGACATCTAGAAGGGAAGGAATCAAAGACTTATAGAACTGAGTTTTCCAGTTGCTACTCTACGTGATTCGACTGAGTGCTCTCTTACGAGTTCATATACAATAAGAAGCATATGTTACCATTTGAGAGAAAACATGCAATATTTTTAAAAGGAATTGTTAAACAATGCCAACATATAGCTTTAAGAAGGTAGCGGTTAACTGAGAGAGATTTCAGAACATAGCATCTATCACACTATCAATGATCCGACACGTAACGAGGAGACAAATGACAGTGAAAATCTGGAGTTATAGAATGGGAACCGTTATAAATCTCCTTTGTTTCAGAGGAAGGAGACAATTGCACGTAAAAAAGAGGGCTTCGGCTCCCTGGTTCTGAATTTAGTCATCCGGCTACTTTAATTAAGGGGAATTCGAGTGCTCGGCCTCAACGTCTTCTTGGGAGTATGACCTGGGAGTCCGTGGATCACGACTTTAATACGTCAGTCCTTTTGTAACATTAAAGGCTTGAAATGTGTCCCGTCACTTTCAAGAATTTGGGACAGACTCCTGTATTCGGACTCGTTTTCTATGGTAATTTTCAGAAAATTGCCTGAGAACATAGCCTGAATACTAGGCACCTTCACGCGTAATTGATTAAGTGTATTCCACTATTTGCCCTTAGAGGAGACAAAAAATAGTGGGATCCTACTGTCTCTTTTGAATTGTGGAGGATTCAATTTTAGATTTAGGATTCAGCTTTGTTAGGGGTGTTAGTAGGGGGACAAAGCAACCATATTTACAAGCTTGGATTCCTTTGACCATCCATTCATGTTTGCTATATATAATTGCAAGAATAATCTTATCCTTTTCATGGGGAAGGTTGATGAATTGTAATATTCTGAACTTTTTAGATCCTTAAAATGTTTAATTTGCCATAGTTAATTAAGATTCAAAAAGTGTACCTTATTGTATTTTATGATCTTGATAGAGCAGAATAAGGTGATGATAAGCGTTAGCAAAATTTATTGGATATTTACAGTAATGCAAGAAATGTCATAAGATGTTTCTTATGCTACACATTTGTATTTTTATAAACAAGCATGCATACACATCTTATATCACATTCTGTTGCACATTTATGTTTCATACAAATTATGAATCAAATTAATTTTAAAATCAGTGAAATTGTAATTTTTAATATTTGTTGAAGTTTAATTTCCTGGAAAACTTTATCAGTTACTGCTATTAATTATTATTTTTTTTTTTTATTTTATATTAATGTTTTATACATTTATCTGTATTAAACTCTAGATGATATTAATTGATTTAAACATGATAAAATAATCAAAGAATTCTAGGCCTTAGACAATTAATAATATATTATTGCATAAAAAATTATATTATTCTAGTATCTACCAATCAGATTGGTCAAAAAGCATGAGAATAAAATACTATTGTGCTTAATTTTTAATATCATAATGTATTTTATGAAATATATGACCGTGTATGCAGAAATTATTTGTACATTACACAGAAAATTCAATTTAATTATTTTTAAAATGTTACTTATGTTTTTTTACATAAATCATATTTAATTGTATAGTCAATGCTGATATCAGCTTTCTCTGTTGCATTTTTTTAGAATGCTAGAATTTTGAATCGTTAAATAATCGAGGAGTATTATAATATCGGAAGAGTAGAAATTTATAGTTTTGATATTCAAGTAGAAATTTTTAGTGCAATTTTAATGTTCTGTATGTTGTTAAAGAATTTTACTGAAGTTATTGTTTTGTTGAATATTTTTTATGCTGTATAATGAGCAATATAAAAATAAAATGTTTATTCTTAGAAAATAAATTTTCTCGTTTTTTTAAAATTTTTATATTTTAAAATTTATTTCATTTAATAATTATTTTTATAAGATCTTATTTGTATTTTCTTATTTATCTTTTGCAAATTGTTGCTTTGAAAAATTAAAAAGCAAGCTTAAATTTGTTTGATGATATTAAATTTTCAATGTAATTTTACAACATAAAAAGAACATAGTAGTATTAAAATGGTTTCTTTGAATGAATATTTTAAAGATTAATTAAGACTTAGAACTTAATTATGTTTAATGGTATTTTGCAATAAATTAGGAGTCATTTAATTTTGAAACCAAAATTGGAAATTTTTGCTTTCTCTTTTCGTAAAATTTGTGGAATGTTTTAAAAATATGATCAGGTCTGTAAGAATATATTTAAAAATAAGTAATATAAAATAAAAATATTAAAGTCAATTCCTAGTTAGGTCAACAAAGAAAAATTTTATTTTAGTTACTTTTTATTAGATAATTACAATTAATATAAATATGTATATACATATGACAGAATCACAATATTAAATGGCAAAGTAGAAAGCAAATTTCTTTGTAATTTTCCATTCTATATATGATGTTGGACTATTATTTTTGTTTACTATTTATTCGCATTCTTTTTTTTTTTTTTTTTCGTTTCTAATTTATGAAGCTGATGGTGGACTATAATTTTCATTCTATTCATCTCTTGTAATGCTTCATTATCGCAAGGAACATAACCAGTGAGTTTCGAGCAGTCTAGTTCTTCAATTAACAGTACACTAATGATTTCACACTACTCAAGGCGACATATGCTTGATCTGCTGCAAAGAGTTTTCGTCCTAGATATAAGAATCTGAAAAAAAAAGAAAGATTTTTTTCTAGCGATCTACACGCTTCGACACTAACGGTATTTATTCCTAAATTTATATCCTGCTAAATATCTTATATAAGAAATTTTTTTCTCCCATGTAAAACTAAAATAAATTAATGAATTAATATTTGAAAAAGACTGTATTAACATCAAGTGTCATCCCATCCACTACAAGTTTAAGAAAATGTATTTGAACTTGAGTGGATGAATAAAAATATTTTATTAACGATTGAAAGTATATATAGGGGAGCGTGAACTAATAGTAGGAATTGAAAAATGACAATGGATTTGTCTGTTGAGTCGTGTTTATTATTATCAGATTAGTGTTAATACAAATGATCTCGTCGCTGAAAAAGAAGATAATTTTTTTTTGTTTTTATCAAAAATTGTAATGTTTTTTCTTTTGTAAATTTTTTTCCATTGTAGACAAGAGAAGCTTAACGAACGATATTATTAAACAACGATATCTGACAGAAATTTTTTTTTGTTTTTGCTATCCAAAGATCACGGGATATTTGGTCTGTTGCTGTACGTTCATTTTGTGCACACTAGAGCTAAACAAACCTGGACTTACTGCTTAAAGTGATTTCTGAGCCATTAACAAACATCTATGCCACCTATTCGAGGCTGGAACTTGTTGAGCCATACCTCCAAACAAAAGGTACTTCATTCAATTTCAAAGATTTCTTAAATGAATAAGTATATATATATATATATATATATATATATATAGTATTTATATATTTTTATTTTATTGGCTCCAGGTCTAATTTATTAAGCCAGAATGAAACAGACGTTCAACAAGAGTCCTGTGAGAGATCATTGGTTGAAACTGGTAAGTATTTAATTTTATGATGCATACACTTTTCTATTTTTATAGAATGTAAACATTTTTAAAGGATATATTTAGTGAACTGTTATTTTAAGTATTGAGTTGTATGTGATTAAGAAGCTTACTAGCTTGTGCTCGCACACTCCAGCATATAAATACATTTTAAGAAAAGGTCTCCATTTTTCAAAAGTGTGAATTATAGGCAAATAATGCAGTTATTTGATTTAATGATAATGGTGTTTAAACTATATTATAAAATTTGTAAACAAAGAAATTTAATGATAAAAAACACTCATAATTTGAATAACATCAAAGTAAAATTTTATTGAAAACAATCCACATAAGTTTGAATATATTTTTAAAAAATTAAAGAAAGAAATGTTTATAATAATAAAGAAGAATTCATAACTTACATCTGTTTCTATTTAAAAAGTTCATTTTAATTAAAAATCCAAAAATGTGTAAAAGATAAAGTATATATTAAAAAAGAAAAATCCTTTTAATGACATTTAATTTCACCATTTCTTTTATTTTTTTCAGATGTAGAGAATGAAAGTTCTTTCATTGAACAAGCACCTCCTCAAGAAAGAAAAGAACATTAGAACTGTTTGATAGGGCCTTGGAGAAGGTGTGTGAAATTAATGAAATGGACCGCATTGGACATTTCATGGAGTTTGCTGCAGGATGCATAAGGAAATTTCCTGATGCAAAACAAAATGAAGCCATAGATGCATTTTATAGTATTTTAAGTAAAATGAATAATGAAATGTGATAAAAAAAGGTTTTTATATTTAATTCTTAGTACAACATATGTAAATATGAACAAGCATTGTTTTTAAAACTTATTCACTGAATTAAATTATTATTTTTAAATTTAAAATTTCATTAAATGATATCAATACATTTGATTATTTAACAAAAAAAAATTTATATTTTTAATAAAAAAATTAGTTTCAAAATTATTCAGCTGGAGACAATATATCAATATAAAAATAATATTCATTACATTAAATTATAAACAAAATTTTCTTTTATGGAATCAAATTCCGAAATGGAGCTCTTCCATAAGAAATTAACACTTTCTTTTTTTCATCTTATCAATTTAATTAAATATTAATCCTATGAAATTCATATTTAAATTTCAAAAATATGAGAGTATAAAATATTTTATGTATTACATAAATTATCTAGCAAATCCTTACAAATGATCATGAAATAGAATATGATAAAAATGCATACATACCTTAAGGTAAGGGCCAGTCTATCCTTCATTTGAATAGATTCACGATAATTCGTATTCTTTTCGAAATTATCGGCCCAACAAGCGTTAGAAGATGGTCGAACTGTACCGGTGTCATCCGTAAAAAATTAAAATAACTTTCTGTATTAGAAAAGCCTCATTTTTTCTATTAAATTCTCCGAGGCACCTTGTAATCTTTGATTTCTATAAATTTCTCTCACCCAACATCTTCTTTTCTTCTGTTTTAATCGCAGATTGTACATGGTGCTACAGCAAACTATCATAATCTTTTGTATGGTGTACAAGTCGCCCATCATTTTTAAAAATGTTTTATTAATGTTCAATGAACAGAAATGAAATTCATCGAAAAGAAAATAATGGAAATCAATTAATCTTAATGCTGTATTTTTAAATTTATGCAGATAGACAATGTGACTTTTTTAGTCATAGTTTTTATTAAAATTTTAATATGAAGTTATATATATATTCAGTTGTGGAAAATCTTCACAAATTTTCCAATACCATGCAGAAATTTCAGTATTACATATTTCACCAATGTATTCAATATGTGAAATAATGTCCTTCAAATTTTTTTCATCTTCATTATTACAATATTGGAAAGAAAAAATAATTTTAATACAAAAGAAAACATGTTGTAACGAAATTTTATTTTGTTCGAGAAAAAAACTGAAGAATTCAGAAATTTTTAATTAAAAGGAAATAACTGTTCACAAATGTATTGTTAAATTTTTACTTTTAATAAAAGTTTATAAAAACAGATTCATGTTATTAAAAATTGGACATCATCAAATTATTTTGTGGTTAGAAATTTTTCAGATTGCCTAAAATTCATTTGTTAATATAGACTATTTTTATAATATGAAAATAATTGCATCCAATAAAAAATATATATATATATATATATATATCCATTATTTGTATTACATCTTAAAAAACTTTTTAAAAATTCATCCTATAGGTAATGGAGTGCAACACTCAAAGAGGGAAGAGATGATATATATCTTGCGGATAAAAATGTTTTCCTAAACACTAAACTTAAGTAATTCCTGATTTTAAATCTAAAAAGTAAAAGATCCAAATTCCTTCCGAATAATGAAATGGAGTTTATCTTAATTTATCTACTATCAAATATCAAGTAAAAAATCAAAATCAAATATTTTTAATAATCAGAAGGAAATAAATATCAGGTAACAAACAAATTTTTGAAGATAAGTTCTTTCACTAATGACATTTAAATTTGTAATTATTTTTGTATTATTTTAAATATTTGTTAATTAGTTATAATATATTATATGTTTTTTGTTAATTAGTGTTAAAAGTTAAATTTTTTTTTTTATTTATAGATGGATATTTTAATATTATTTTAATTCTCAATGAATCTAAAAATTATTTGTCGATTAAAAATTAAGGAAATTATTAAAAATTTATTTGCAATAAATTGAAAACTAGTAAAATTTGTTTTGTAAGATTTTTTTCAAGTTTACAATGTTTCTATAAACACTAAATTTAAGGAGTTAGTAGTAGAGTCTAAGATTTGAATAGTTCTTATATTTTCATGTTCATATTCTTATATTTGTACATTCTTCAACACATTTAATCCTTTCCTTTTGGAGCAACATTTTTTCTCTCAAAACCTTTTTGTGTATAGATAAAAGAAATATTTTCTTATGATTTTTAATATAGACTTATGAAGAGAACTCTAATAATGAGGTAAATTAAAAAAAATGCATACAACTAATGTTTTGAAAATATTTAATTAGTGTATCAATCAATCAAGTAATAATGCATTGATTAACAAGATTGATAGATATCCTATTAACACTTATTGATATCACTTATCCTATTAACACTTATTGATATGATATATATTATTTGAGGAAAAAATCAAAGCCCAAAGAATAAAATAAAATATCAGAATTTAAAAGATTTTATTAGCCCTTATCAAGGCTTTAGATAAAAAAAAAAAAAATAATGTTTAAACAATTTTTACATAAAAAGTAAATAATCTCATAAAAATGTGTGAGATTTACATTCATATATTTGCTCTCCATTTCACAAAATTAAGATTTTTAGAATAAATATAAATATTATTATAGCTTTATATTTAATTTATTTGTATATATAAATAAATTAAAAAAGTAATAAAATAAATATTCAACTACATTGCAAAGATAAATATTTTTCATTACATTTTCACATTAAAAATAATACATACCAAAATTTTGAATAATTTTAATATATTTTATTGATTATATAAAATTAAAATTTTACACATATTTGTTACTCATAACAAATTCATTATAAAGCAAAGCACAAATTATCACAAACTTATCAAAAAATAAAACATCATGTATCGTTATTTATTAATAACACATAATGAAAAATTAACTTCTACAGTAGGTAAATAATACCCCAAAAAATTATTTTCACATCCAATATGCACTTTTAGATGTGGTTGCTCTACATGTATAAGGGTACTTTTACAAGCATGCACAAAAATGTAGTCAGTAAGAATAAAATATCAACAATTAATAATAATATATAAAATATCAACAATAAAATATCAACCATTCTTTAATAGATACACAAATTAAAATTTTTTTAGTAAAATACAAGCATTAATACTGTTTAAATTTTCTTTTATATTTCCACTTAAAAATTTTTAAAAGAAAAATTGCATTTTTAATATGCAATTACTTTGTCTGAAATAAAGACAAAGAAAATATTAATAGGTTATTATAGGTATACTAGCAAAATTTCATTTTTTTTTAAATTAATTTTTGTTTGATTAATTAATAGAAAATTTGATATTTTATTGAGTAAAAATTTTTATATGTAGACTGCTAAAAAGATTTCAAATTTTTATTCCTGATAAAAGTTAGAAACTTGAAGAAATATAATTTTGATATTAAAATAAAAAAATATTTAATAAAAATTTAAGAAGTTTTGAATGAATCAATAATTTGAATTCTAATTTATATGAATTGAATTCTGTGACGTAAAAATATTTGTAAATGCTTAAATAAGCTTATTTGAATTACTATCTGATTTTGAACTGCCTTTGCAAAAATAATTATAAAAATCATAATTTTGAAATGAACATCAAAACATGGTTATTTAAATTATTTAATATATTTGATTTACAGTGCATGCATCTCATTATATATATATATATTATGATTCTTTTCTTCAAATATATCAAATAAATACCATTTTAAGGAATTTTTGTATTTTCTTCCATATTTTCATTTCACTACACAGTTATATTTAAAGCATTACATTTACATTTAATATTTTAACTGAATAATATTAATTTTAAGAATATATCTATAATATAATCTTTAATTTATACCAACAAGGAATAAATAATTTTTTCAAATTAAAAATTTGAAAAAATATAAAAATAAAAGAGACATTTAAAATTAAATATAAATTATTTTCTTACAGTAATAGATTTTTAGAAAATAACACAAATAATAATTTTTTAATAAACACAAATTTCTCATTGCCTATATAAAATTAAAAAAAATATTTAAAATGTTAGTAATTAAGTATGCAGCACACAATAGTACAACTTTTTAACTCAATGATTTTTTTTTATGTAAACATAATTATCACATTATATGCAACAAAATGTATGCATACAATATTCATAAAAATCAATAAATATATACAAAGGCTTTAAAAATTGATCCAATAAAAATTTTCAATTCAGAGAAAATATTTTTTTAAATTTATTAAAAATGCATTAATTTTATATGCATAATAATACAAATGCATAATTTTATATGTATTGATTTTTTTTTTGTTAGGTAAAACTCTTCAGTATGGATTTCTGGCTGGTTTTAATTGTATCTTTATATTTTTCCCAAAAAATATTCACAGCAAAAATTTAGTTCAGAAAATATTCAAATTACCAAAGATTTTTCGTCTTCCTAATAATAAATTATAGTTAAGAATAATTTTTATACAATGTATGTAAAAATAATTAAATAAATCTGCAAATCATAAAATTAGTTGTCAGATATATAAATAAAATTAAATATTCCATTTTTCTTACATAATTTTTGTTCTATTTATTTACTGCTATTATTTTTTGTATTCTGATTAGACTTATTTTATGTGATTACCTGTTTTTTAAAACAAAAAATATGTAAAATAATATATTATTACAGACTTCTCGAAGACATATTGAATTTGGAATGTATCACTCATATTTTTCATCAGAATTAAATATTAGTTAAATGCAAATTTTTTTTTGTGTGTGTGTATAATGCATATTTTAAATCATATGAATAAATCAAATGTTTAAACAACAACCTAATGTCTAATTCAGTATGAATCGTCTTATTTATATTGAGTCTCATTACATATAATTATTAATGCAAATACTCAGAATTATCACAGAAATTTAATAAAATGTATATAATAGATAATTCAAAAATAATTAAAGTTCATTAACTCTTCCCATGAAAAGAATTAAATTATTCTGAGAATTATATATAACAAACATAAATGGATGATCTGCAATGAATTTTTCAAATATTGGCTCTGGCCTTATACACTTCACCATTATTATAGCTGTTGCAGCAGAAGCTTCGCTTCCTTCTTCATTAACTTCAATAACTGCTTTATGAATAATCTTTGAGACTCGAACATCTCTGTAATCACTTAGGCCATCAAGCTGAGCAGCTCAAATATGCGTTTTAATCCCAAACTTATAAAGGTCTTCTTTAATGATTTGGAATATTCTAATTTAAATTTTGGAAGTGCTACCTCCACTTTTCTTTTGATCATTTCTTGCGTTAGGTCTCGAACAAAATTTGGGGTTAGGGAAGTTTCCAATTTTTCTAATCCATTCTTTAAATTGGGTAACAAAATTAGCATAGAAATTTCCTCTCCCTTATATGGAAGTTGAAGTGCTTTAAAGGAATTTTTTTCAACATATGGAAAATTTTTTTTGTTAAATGCATCATTTCTACTTTTTTACCATTTTTATCATTACCCTTATTATAGAAATGTTGGAGGTATGTTTTTTCCTTATTAAATTGATGCATCCAAAACCCTTTGAAATAAACAGCGTTCAAAATAACCATCACAGTGGCAGGATTTAATGATTCTAACAAATTTGGAATCATACCGCAGGTTTTCTTACTGACTCACTCATTTAGTAGCTTAACTGCTTTTTCAGTTTCATTACTAAAGTCAACTTCTTGAAAGAAAGCCTTGAAGTATTCCTCCAAAAGTGAAATATATTCCTTTTTGACCTTGAATGCTTTATCACTGGCAGCTGTGTTAGCACATGTTAGTGTATAAGAGTCTGAATTATTATCCAATTCCTTTAGAAATTTCTGGAAATAAGATTGAGGTTCGTCATCTTTTACATTAGCAAATTTATACCCAATAACATTTCTGATTTCTTCTGCTGTTTCATTGCGTGCTCCATAGAAAAGCATAGCTAAGGCTATGGAAAGACTAAAAGGAGAAAAAACAATATTTGTTTCTTCTTTAACAAATACTTTATTAAGAAGTAATCCCAGATAATTGTTTGCCAGAGCAAGCTTATCCACTTCTTTTTAGACATCTAAAACAGAGGTAAAAGTTATTGAATTCTTTCAAATTGCAGGAATAAATAAATTTAAATTTGAGTATAATAAAAATAATCTTTAAAAGAGAGTGCCAAATCTTAATACAAAGTAGAACATAAAACAATTGTAAATAGCGGGAAAAAAGGCGTAACCAAATAGATTTGGTTTGTTTTATTTAAGTATTTATTCAAGCACTAATTTTCATTTTTGATACTTCTTATTTATACTGATACTGCATAAAAAAAATGTACGCTAATTATGTGTTGAAAGTAAACTTAATAATTTTTAAACAAAATTTTAACAAAAAAAAAAAAAAATACCATTTGATTATAACATTTTTATGAAATTCATTTCCATCATTTAACCTTTTTAATTTACAATAACATTAGAGAGTAACTTTTAAATATTTTTTGAATTATTTAAAACAATATTTACCTCCGATTCCATTTTTGAACATATAATATATAATGCTAAAATGACAGATTTTAATATTAGCTTTCAGTCCGTAAAAATTCAAATTATCACTTGTTATATCAATATTAAAATTACACCCAAGGACATATGATAAGATTTCCCAAGTTGAGTAAGACTTGAAAAAACACTCTTAAAACAATTTATTCATTAAATTTAAATTTAAACATATATTTATTTTCTATAGTAGTATGATAGTAATTGATCCATTCTAAAGTTTAAAAACATTTTTAAATTAATTTTTGAGGTATCTATCAATTTAAATTTGTCTGCAGCTCGACAGATGTGTTTATTTATGTGACAACTTCGTTGTCATGGCTACTGGTAGAACCTTTTTTTCTTCTTAATGCGAAAAAAAATAATTTACAGTATTTTGGGATGAATGTCTTTCATTCCAATTTAGCGATCGAAATAATATTGTATTTTAATACATTTTTAAAGCTGTAAATAAAAAATTTATATATGGTATTTTGCCTCATCATTGAAAAAAAAATTGTTACTCAGAGATTAGGATGGCAGATTTTGAACAAATGACCCTTATTGGAAATTCAGAATAATTTATAAAATTTTGCTATGTAAATAGCCTTAGCTTAATGTTATTCAATCATTTCTTATTGAAATTTATAGAAGATTTATTATATGGCTTACATAGATTTATTTTTAAATAATATACATAATTTCATTGGAAACTACTTTTCATTGTATTGACTGAATTTTTCATTGCTCCTCTTTAATATCTCTAAACATTTTTACGATACTATCCCTTTCACTGGTAACTTTGCTCTTAGATCCCTTACTTAATTTATGATATTACTCTATTTGAAAATAGAAAGCGATTTAGAATTGTTCTCAATATCCTCGATTAGCGTTCTCTTTCTGAAGTGCCAGACAGCAAGCAGTTGTTGGCAGCTCAGCCATCTTCTGATCATTTTTTTTTTTTTTTTGCAATGTATTAATTAAAATTCAATTTTGCATATATTTGTATATGATTCTATTCTCCTTCTTACTTCAGATTTTTTATATTAATATTAATAAAAAAAAAAAATAACGCATAACAATTCAAACGGCATTGACCAAAGGCAATGCTTTCAATAATCCAGGACAGTAAGCGTGTGTCTGCTTCATATCCAAGAGCTTCGTTCATCCTTCAGGTGATCAGTTCTAATTTTTAAACAAGTACTCAAGGCTTTTTTGTGTGTAATAATTTTAACCATACATTGTTATCATGTGTGAACACGTTGTCCTAGTTATGGAGTTCGCGGCGCAATCCAAAAAGTGCAGCAAGCAAATAAAACTCCAATCCAAATTTGCAAATTTTGGCGGAAAAATGGTAGCTGGGGCCCCTTAACTCTCGAAATGATTCATGAATAACGTTAAACCTCAGGAATTTTCTGGATAATTTGGCTTTTGCTTGAAGTGTTTTTTTTTGTATGGTTTTTAATCCCTTTTCATGTTTTGAGTTGGGAGTTTAAACATTTGTATATCCAATGGCTATAAGTACTCGTAGTGCGTTGATCAATTCCTTCTTTTTGAAGTTTCATATTTATCACTTTTGGCATTTTCCGTGCCTATTGAGCTGTATAGTGCTTCTTATTGTATCTGGAATTCTTCATTTATGCTTAGAATGTTCAAACTTTGATATATTCTTTTGGTATTGTATCTGATGGCGTTTCAGGTAGAATTTGCAATACTTCATTCTTCATTTACGGCGGCATTTATCTTATTTTTTGTATATTCTTTTAGAGATTCTTGAACAATTCATTCTTCAGGAAGTTCTTGATCTATTCAATATTACTATATTCATGTGGCTATTGAATTATTGTGGCTTGCAGTATTCCAATCAATTGCTTCGTATATCTCGTGCATTACTAAACATTGGCATATTCCTTAGTTTATTCAACTGTTCTCGAATGTTCACACATGATAAGTTGAAATTTGCCAAGCAGATTTCAGTTTTATTTTTTAATATATTTTATATTCAACAATAAATAAACAATTCAACAACAATAAAAATCATTAAAAGTGTTATTTAACATGATAATCATAATATCAATTAAGAAATGTTGCCCTGATTTTAAATTGTTAGTAAATACAGAATCTTCATGATTAAACTTTTATTTAGAATATTCTATAGCTGAAACCGGTCAGTGGATTAACACTAAAATTGATGTATGGACTATAAACATGCTCTAAAGGAATCATTAGACATTTGGATAAACACTGTTTTATCCAAAATGTTATGGATAAAACATAATGATTTATCCTGTTATATTTTTAAGAGTATTGTGCTACCCAATATTGAAAACAGAAAATTCACTAACATGGAATAAACATAACAATGATGGCCAATTGGCTAGCGCTCTGCCCTTTGGTACCCAAGGCTTCAGATTCAAGTCCTGGCGGTGTCATGAATGCTTGTTAGTGATTCGGAATCCACGTTAAATTGCAGGTCCGTCTAATTAACCCAAAGTGTGCAAAAATTGCAATGGAATGACAAACCAAACCAATCCCATAAGGACTCATTTTCTTTAAATAAGTGATACGGGGATGATGAAATAAATCTTATTATTTCATTATTATTTCTTAATTTCATCATTTAAACGAAAAACCTCATTTTTTTCATCTTCGGACATCAAAATAATGTGTGCCGGTGGTTCTGCTTTTAACATTCTATTTAACTGAACATTTTGTAACGGTTTTTTTTTTTATTCTTCATCGGCTTTGATTTGGCTAGCGACCAGGCTTCAGTTTCAAATCCTGGCGGTGGTATTAATGTTTGAGTGGTCCGAATCCACGTTAAAATGTAGCGCCCGGTCTAATCAGTAAAACATAAATGATCGTAGAGCGACAATGTATCTAGAATTATATTATTTATCTCATTTTAAACTATGCAATTATTTGCTTTCATTCATCTTTATTCCATCCCTACTATTAGACCTTTTAATACGATTTTAAGTTTCAAACGATTCTTTAGGCTCGATTTTACCCTACTTTAAGCGATCAGATTTAATTTAAACGTTGTATACTTATCAAGGACCGACGACAATAAAATATTTTGATAAGTTTATTATATCATCATGATTAGGATAGCCAGGATGAGTGATTTTATTTTAATTCATGAAGAGCAATTTAACCCATGTAGAATGAAAGCACATAAGACATTCAAACTTACGTGGGACAGTGGCACAACGGATAACGCGCCTGACTACGGATCAGGAGATTTCATGTTCGAATCCTGGCTGGCTCGACATATTCGCATTTAGCCTTTGTTTTACTCACAATTAGATTATTGTAAGAAATATAGTTCCAGTCATCCGTACCGGGACCTCATTTAAATACTATAGTTTGAAAACACTAAAAAACACGCTTTTAGAGTTAATCAAACTAAAAAGTAAAAAATAATTGTTAACATAAGAATAAAATGACTGCGAGAAAAGGAATGTCACTGTTCTAAGAGCGTGGGATGCTTTGTATGACATTTTTAAACTAACTCTGCATTTCGGAATGAAACTAGTGAAAAATTATAACGACTGATATCGAGCACCCCACGCTTTTGAACAGTGACATTCATTTTCTCGTCAGTCATTTTATTCTTATGTTAGCAATTATGTTTTACTTTTTAGTTTGATTAACTCTAAAAGCGTGTTTTTTAGTTTTTTAAAAACTATAATTTATTTTATTATAGAAATTAAAAT
Organism: Caerostris extrusa; assembly: GCA_021605095.1. Classification (NCBI taxonomy): domain Eukaryota; kingdom Metazoa; phylum Arthropoda; class Arachnida; order Araneae; family Araneidae; genus Caerostris; species Caerostris extrusa. The sequence continues at coordinate 32,980 of BPLR01002058.1, forward strand.
TTGTCTCATTTTCTTACGAGTTAAATTGTGTTAGGAAGGTACTTTTTATTGCAGGTTTGTTTTTGAAATTAATTTGTATCTGTTGGAAATACGTTACGAACGTTTTTCAGCCGATTGTCCAACGTTAATGGAAAAATATTAAATATGATTTGTGGTGTCATGAAATCCACCCATTTTTTAAAATGCTTATGCAGAGGATGGCCGACCCGCGGCCTGCCTTGAACATTTTTCCGGCCCGTGAGATTTAACACACTTTTGCAAAATGTATTTATTTTATAATGACCAAAGTATGTAAATCAATGTATTAAAAAAGATGCATTATATGTGCATCTATATATTTAAAAATTAACTATCGAAATTATGAGAAAAAATTAACTTTGATTTGAAAATAAAATTCATGCAAATATGACAGATATTGCCTGTTTTATTTACAAGTTTACAGTTATGAATTCGCAGAATAATTAAATTTTATTCTACGAACTCATGATGCGCGCGCATCTTGGAAAATCTAATATAGCAGGTTCTATGTTCCACTTTAAATGACCGAAGTGATCATCCCTAGATACGCACAGTTGATTGTTATTAGCAGAACAAATCAGACTCTTGAACCAAAAACGCTAATAGCTTGAACTAACTTACACCAACGAACCTTTTTTTTTTTTTTTTTTCAAAAATGAAATTGACCAAACACAAAAAACGCTCAAACATAACGGACGCTAACCAGCAACACTAATTACGATGTGCAAATACCCAAATTGAGATCGATTTGCAAAAACTAAGTGAAGAGTGGAGAAATAAGTATCGCAATAGTAAAATAAATATTTTTTAATGATTTCATTTTTTTTTTTAAATTTCGTTTACATTTATATATTTTTTTATACTTCGTTTTTAGTATTATATATTTCTTTACAATGTGTGTTTATTATCATTATTATTATTATTATATTATCTATGTTTACGTGTAAGAATAATAGTAAACACAAAAATAACTCATTATGTTTCAATTTTGTGTCTATAGTGGGTCTCAACCTAATAAAGGGATATATAATTTTATATGCAGCCCGCAAGATCATTTGAGTCTTGTCCCCCCCCGGTATAGATAAATAATGGATAAATGTCATAAATATGTCTTTAAATATTATTTAACAAATATTATTTTTGAGAATTTTAAAGTTTCTAGATATAACAAAGTTATAGATTTTCTGTAGAAAAAAAAAATGTGCTTAAGACATTCAATTCAAGTAATAAATGGAAAATAAAGAATTGTTGTAATACTTTATATCAAAGATTACAGCCAATTTTAAATTTACTATGAAAAATAAAATTATGTAAAATGTGGATATTATTTAACAGGATAATAAAAAAAAAAAAAAGGGACAAATAAAACATATTAGTTGTAGAGAAACAAACAAGTAAAAAAAAAAAAAAAATTTAAGTGAATTCCTGCTTTTTTTTTCGCTATATTGCAGAAAGTCCTTTATAAATAATTTCGTTCATTTTTTTAAGTTTATCTGGAGCCATCTATTGGTAGATATATGCAACTTAAATCTAAAAAAACTAAAATCAATTAAATTTAATTACTGAATTAATATTTGATAAAACTGTATTAACATCAAGGGTCATCCACTACAAGTTCAAAAAATGTATTTGAATTTGAGTGGATGAATAAAAAGTATTTTATTAACGATGGAAAATTTGAACAAGATATGTACATATAGGGAGAGTGTGAGCTAATAGAAGGAATTGAAAAAAAAAAGAATAAAAAATTTTTAATAAATAAAAAAAAATATGCTTGGTGGTGAATAACTTATAAATGTAAAATATTAATAAAATTTGCAATTTAAATTTAATGCATTTACTGGAAACAGTTATTGTAGAAAAATTTAGTAATATGTTTTCAAGTAAATTGTTTATACTATTTGTTCCTATAAATAACAATAGATGGCGCCCCTATATCGCCTTGAATCATTAAAAGAATTTTCGCCCTATTATAAATGTTATTGAACGTAACTAATAAATCCTATCGCCTGCAAAAACATCATAAAAACGAAATTCTTATAAACTGTTTAATTCTTACCCCTCTAATAAAGATCTTAGAAAATTAGCTCACTCATATTAGGCCATTTTTTCTGGGTTACTAAATCAAAATAAGGAAAATATTTAATTTTTGGGGCAGAAATGCAAACTTTGCCGTGTTCGTAGCAGTATGTAACAAGCCATGAATTTTGGCGCAGATTTTTTACTCCTGCAGCCTGTATAAAATTTTATTAACAAAATTATATTAAATATTGTAAGAAAATAATATAACTTTTACAATAGAAATTTAATTATTAAATAACAAAACACGTTACCTCATAAAAGAATTTGCAAATTTAAAAAATATCGTTTGTTAGTTCAGCCACTATCATATTTTAAATATTAATTTATGAAAGAAATGTTCAAGTTAATAATTAAATAATGTTCATAAAAAAAAAACTACTTGAGCGCATATTCTTGGAATGATCTCTCCGAGACAAGACAAAAAATGCTTCGAATTTTGCACCATTTTCAATAAGTTAGTTTTAAACTTTCATTGTGCAATATTTCTTTTTATATCCTGATGTTAAAAAATGGAAGATTGTATCAATGTTTCCAACTTTATTCTTGTCTCATTACGTCACTGACCAATCAATTTTTTTACGTAATGTGTAATCACAAGAAACTTCCAATTTTCTTTATTCATTAAATGCGTTTTTCATCATCATCAATAGCATGGCAGCCCAGATGGGGCCAAGGCTTTTCTTTGAAGAGATTCCCATGCATTCCTCTGGGTGACAATGATCTTCCAATTCTCAACCTTTAGTACAGCAAAATCATTTTTAACTGCGACTATCCATCGCAACTTAGGTCGTCCTCTTCCTCTTTGTCCCTGTGGCTTTGCCAAAACGAGCCGAGCTTATTAGAAGGTTTAAATCATTCATTCGAAATATATGAGCAGCCCAGATTAATCCATTGATCTTAATAAATTTTATAGTATGTGGGTCTAACATTTATAAATACATAGGTCTATAGCAGTTATAAATTTCTGCGTTGTACCGTCTTTTCCAACAATCACTTTACCTAAAATTTCCAAGAATAGCCCTTAAAATCTCCCTCCCTGAGATTTAAACGAGATTTCTTAACACAAAAAAGGTCGTATTGGACACAATTCTGTTTATTTCAGGTAAGATAATTTCTTATCCTAAGTATTTAAAATTAAGTACAGATTCAAAAGTGTAAGTGCCTAAAGTAATATGCTGTGTATACCGACAAATATTTCTTGAGGAAAACATATTTCGTTTTCTCCTGGTTTATGTTTAGAGGCAAAGTCCTTGCAGTCAATTCAAAAGCTCCAAAAGCTTCCTCCAAAGTTACAAAAGATCTTGTAATGATTACAACATCGCCAGAATAAGCTGAAATCTAAACGGACTTGAAGAAAATGTGTCCTCTTAATTTCATATCAGATAAGAATCTGTACTTAATGTTAAATACTTAATTTCTTATCCTAATTATGATAATATCTTCCGAGATAAACAGAATTCTGTCTGCCAATACGGATTTTTTCTGTGAAGAAATCTTGTTTAAATCTCCGTTCATGTACAGAATATCTCAATATCTCTTCCAAAACAATGTTAAAAAGCAGGCCAGAAAGCAAATACCAATGCCGAACACCATTTTGAACGGAAAATGTGTTTTTAGTAAACTCTATATGCACAAAATACGAAATATTTGTATTTATATAAACCAAAAGAATAAAGAAAAACACTTTTATTGGGAAATATGGTAATCAAGGAGTTATTGTTTGGGGAATACTAAATTGCTTGCAGCAACTTGAAAGGCCTCCTGTCCTCATTTCCTTTTATTTCTAGAATTCCTTATACTTACGCGATACATAATCTAAAATATATTTTTTTTTTTTTAAAACTGATATAAAGAATATTGTGTAAAGTTCCTCCTATACAAACTAAATTTCAAAAGTATTACCCCAATAATATTCAGCTCCTTGAACGGGGAATTCTTCGTCCTTGCAACGCATGGCGCAACGTACGGACTTCCGTAAGCCTGTTTTTATCACCATCTCTGCAATCTCAAAATCTTCATAGGCCCAATCACATTTCTGTACCGTCGCTCTTTTAAATATCCGTTCATTCAGAGAGCCTCTTCTCTGAGTCTGATATATTTTAAGGTATTCATTCTTCTATATGAAGAAATGAAAATTTATAAATAAGTTATAAGATACATACATTTTACAAAAATCACTACTTAAAATTTTAAATTGTATGATGGTTTCTTGTATAGCAACTAAAGAATATATCCACAATATTATTTGCATGAATATTTATTTATTAAAAAATATATTCATGTAAATTAGAAGTTAGTCCAAAATAAAAAAAAATTTGCTTTAAAAACTGAAGTTGTTATTTAAAAAAGTTCTGAAAAGTCTTGAAATTTCATTCCAGTAATAGGATATGAATGTTTAATTACTAGGATGTGGAATATTACTTTTTGGAACGCATTTGGAGGTTACTTTCGCACCGTAATATTTGAAAATGTTCAGTAATAAGATATGAATGTTTAGTTACTAGGATGTAGGATGTGGAATATTACTTTTTGAAAATGTTCAGCATTTGGAGGTTACATTTGAGGTTTTCGCACCGTAATATTTGAAAATGTTCAGTAATAAGATATGAATGTTTAGTTACTAGGATGTGGAATATTACTTTTGGAACGCATTTGGAGGTTACTTTTGCACCGTAATATTTGAAAATGTTCAGTAATAAGATATGAATGTTTAGTTACTAGGATGTGGAATATTTTTTGGAACGCATTTGGAGGTTACTCGCACCGTAATATTTGAAAATGTTCAGTAATAGGATATGATGTTTATTACTAGGATGTGGAATATTATTTTTTGGAACGCATTTGAAACTTTAGTAATATTTGAAAATTTTAGTAATATATTGTTTATGTTACTAGGATGAACCGTAATATTTGAAAATGTTCAGTAAATGAATGTTTGTTACTAGGATGTGGAATATTTTTTGGAACGCATTTCGTAATATTTGAAAAAACTAGGATGTGGAATATTACTTTTTGAACGCATTTGGAGGTTACTTTCGCACCGTATATTTTCAGTAATAAGATCTATAATGGAATATTATTTTAACAAGTAGGACAATATCAGGCACGTTTGAAATTTCTTTTCCAAGAGTAATTTTTAGTAAAAATTAAACAAGTCAAGGGAATGGTGTTTTCGATATTTGTTCAAAAAAAAATCTTTAATTTCTCAATTAATTATGCATATTTGAATTTAAAAAAGAATTGGTAAAAATATAAATGTTTTAAAAGGATTCATGATTTTATTGATGCCGTAACCTAAACAGGTCTAGTCTTTATGAGGCCTGTGGTTTGGCTGTTCTACTGTAGAACATTCACGGATTGAAATAGAATTTGTTTTAAATATATTGGGCATAAAATGTAAACAAATTAAAATAATGTTTCTTAATATACGGGATTTAAATGATGGATATAGTGGTAAATTTACAACAATTGATAGTCAAAAAGATTACAGGAAATTGTAATGATACCAAGCTTTTATTTAATTATATAATTGACATATTGGAAATTCAAGATATGAAAAATATTTGAATACCATTTAATTAAACTTCGTACTGAGTTAATTTTTGTTCATGTAACTTCTTATTATTTTCTTAAAAAGAAAATACTTCTAGTGTTGTCTAACTTTTCTTATTGAATTGAAAAAATTCCTGTTTGATCCATGCTCAAACTATCGCACGAATCTTGATAGGCTGGTTTCTATGTAGATATTCTAGGATAACTTCCGATGATGAAAATATTCAATACTGTTCAATTCATTTCGTTTTGATTAATGTAATCTAATACAAAGCATATTAAAGTAGATAGCTAAGTTATGGAACATTAAAATTTACTATTTAAGTGGAATAATCCCAATAAACAATGGAATTTAAAAGTGTAAGCAAACTGGCATGATTGCAAAATCCTTTATAGCAAATAGTTTATTTTTCTACTTTAATACTCAGTCAATTCTGTTAAAGAGTCTAGATTATTTATTTTTCTAATTAGAGGATGTTCAATATTTATGTTAACTTTAAAACATTTACGACAGTGGTAATGCATCTTTCTACCACAAAAAAAATTTCATCTCATTTACATTTTTATTGCGAGAAAATAGGAATTTACAAACGATGTTTGGAAAATTTTGTTTTAGAATTCTGTCCCTCTATTTTCTTCCGGAAAATTATAATAAAAAAAATCTTGAACTGGAATCTATGCATGTATTTTTTTACTACATCAATTCATACAAATCAATGCACAAATTTAATGTATGTAAAGCTTAAGAAATTGTAATAAAATCGTATTAAATGCTTTGCTATCAAAAATTGCATTCAAATTACATTTTGAAAACTTGAACAAAAATAGTTAACCAACTGTATAAGAAAGAAATTAAATTGTGCAATTATTTACATTTTTAAGGATATTTTTATGCGCAAATTATTTACCTGTATTTGTCAAATATAGTCAATGTCCTATTCCGAAAGCCGCAAAGATGCTTTGTCTAAGTTGTGACTCTAAAAGCTGTTAACTAATAGGCTATTTATAAGCTGATTACTGCAAAGTTTCACCCTCCACGTGTTAAAAAAAATTGGAAATTTTTGGCGGAAAGTAAATATATCGTTGGCGAAAATCACAAATCTGCGTTTTAGGTATTATATATTTTTCACTTACTTACTTGACAAATTAAAAAATCATGCCAAATCACTGAGCATGCGCAATACACCACCAGTATCAATGAGATGAACAATTATAGCCGTTTTAGAAAGGTAAATTGCATCAAAATCTACAAAAGAATATCATCCAGTTATCAAAGTTGAAAATTGTTGAGTGTCGCTATGAGCGCGATTAAGTAACAGTAATATATGTAATTTCACTCTGAATTCTTCACAAATTTAGTTTTTTTTTTATTGTTCAATAAATATCAAGGAAATACTACATTTTGAATAAAAGGTGTAGTTAGAGCTCAATATGGCAAACATTACTTTAAACTTCATTTAATGAAGCACTGCTCTAATTATAATTTTCCTTTCAAAGCTCATCGGGATATTCTATCAAGACGTCATTCTAACATTTACAATATTTTTCAGATCTATCACTATCGTAATCAATTTTCTCAATGGAAAAATCTTCCAAGGAAAGATATCATATCGTTTGAAGTCACTACTAAAAATACATCGAATATAAGTAAATCAACCGACTACTTCCATAGTGCAGAAGAACTGGAAAATTTGAACGTTATCGAGAGCATATCGAATACGGCATCAATTTATGAGAAAAATCCCAAACTTATTTCTACTTTACAATATTCTCACTGATATATCATTAGAATGCATGGATCTATCACAATTCCTCTTCCGCACAGACAAATTCACCATCGATTAACTATATGTAATATATATCCTCAAATCCCCTCCACTTGCATCCTTTTTGGCGATTTTAATGCTCTTTATCCCATTTTTGGTTCAAACTCTTCAAGTAACAGTGGCACTTAGATCAATTTGATTTTGAATGATAATTCAGATATTCTAAGTACCAATACACCAACTCATTATTTCTTCTTCATCTGTTATTTATCGCTACATTGCCAATGCAGATATAAACCCGAATATTGTTCTTTCTTCATTCCATCACATTCTTTCGACAGTGATCATTTATCGATCCAATTATACTTTCAATTATATAATAATCAAAAAAATGTAGAGAAACCAATTTGATGGCCTAAACTTCATTTTCTTCATGAACAATAGAATATCACATGCACATTTGTGTCTACAGTGTTTCCTGTCCAACACTTTAAATTATATAAAAAAAAAAAAAAAAAAAAAAAAAAAAACAAAGAATTCTCTCATCAACCAACACTTCCTTTTCGGAACACAAAATGCAATAGACTTTTACAGGATAAAAAAGTGAATTGATTGATTTGCATCAATCGCGCACTCAACTTTCCCGCTTTTGCGGCTTAATGGGTAGCATTCTGGCCTTTGGAACTACAGGCTTCAGGATCGAATCCTGACGTGGTCGTTTCATAATGATTCGGAACCCACTTTAAACTGTAGGTCCGATTTGTTTAGTCTAAGTGTGCACATAATGAGCGTACAGAAACAAACAAAATTTCCCGCGACCTTTTGATAGCATACAAAAGGATTTTTGTCAGACATTGTCTTTAAATATCGCAACTTAAAAGATAAAATTGGGATTAAATTTGTGTTTTTACTGTCTATAATAGTAAAATTATCAAAGCTATTCAAACCCTTTTGAATGCTTCCTTCGTGGTGGTGTAATTTGGATAGCAAGCAATACTTATGTGTATGTGTCATTTGTATTTATAGTATTCATGCATAAATTCGTGTTATTTATTAGTTTGTGTTATTTGAAAGCATTTTTCATGAAAAATCAATTTCAATTGTTTAAAAGGTGAATATTATAGATACAGAATTTATTGCATTCTCTAATCATTACTAACTGTCTTATCAATTAACTTGCATTACTACTTCCTACAAAAATTACTTCAATTGGAAACAAAAATCTCGGCTTTAATCTTTGAAAATAATGAAAAATAGAATCTTGAGAAAAAAAAAAAGTTTCTAAAAATGTCATGATTATATGTCTTATTATAATTTAAATAATATCAAAAAGTATAATTATTATAATTAATTACGAAATATAAATAAATCGTTCCCCTTCGCATATAAATAGATTATCAAACATTTAATATTAATTTTGAACATCTAAATTTAAAAATACTGTAGAAGTTTAATCATCAATTGAAGAGGTGTTCTATTAAAAGCTTAAATTATTTCAATATCACAAAAAATAAAAATAGCAGATGACATTTAAGAATAGTGCATTCCCAAGTCAATCACTGCTCTGTCTTTGACAATAATGAAGAATAGAATCTTGCAAAAGAAAAATAATAATAAAATTCTAAAAAATGTCACAATTATATGGATTAGTATAATTTAAATAAAAAAAAAATGTCAAAAATTTTATTTTTTAATTTATTAAAAATTATAGTAAATTATTCTACTTCGCTTATAAATAAATTATCAAACATATTAATTTACTTTATTTTTTAACATCTTACTCTGAAGTACTCCAGAAGTTTAATCATCAATTGAAGAGGTGCTCCATTAAGCGCTTAAAGTATTTCAATATCACAAACAATAAAAATAGCAGATGACATTTATAAATAGTGCATTTCCATGTCAACCACTGCTCTATATTTTAAATATTAATTTAATGAAACAGTGCTCAAGTAAGAATTAAAAAAAAAAAATTGCAATACGTAAATAACTACTTGATCACATATTCTTATAATGAACTATCCCAAAAAAAAAAATGTGTTTTAAATTTGGTAAAATCCAGTATCCAATATTTCCTTGTGCAATACAGTGAGCCACAAAATTGAGTATACACCTCTAAAACTTTAAGACTTCTTTCAATTACAAATTAAATATTGATTTAAAAGATAAATTTTTTTATCCGAGATACTTTAAAAATCCTATAATAACACAATTCTATAGTTAACTTATTTATTACGAAAAAAAGTTAAGCGATTCGAAGAAAAGATAGAAAACCATGCCACAAAATTGAGTATACACTTCTTATATTTGTAAATTATGCCACCGCTTTTTTTAGTTTCAAATTTTCTTTAAAGAGTTTCAGGATAGCTGCTGCTTATAACACGTGCTATTGCACTTCAATGGTTTTAAATAGTATTTTTCTCATTAAAAATCGTAAAATGACCTCTCGTAAAGAAACTACTGAATCTGAGCGTTTATTGGTTGTAAAATGATCGAAAGGGCAAATCTCTTCGAGAAATCGCTTCGTTGATTGGTGTCACTCATGGTTGTGTCCGAAAAATACTACAGAAGTAAAAAAAACTGGATCTGTGGCCAATATTTCTGGAAAGGACGTAAAGAAATACTGAGTACTACAGCGAAGAGGAAGATCATTCACTCAGTTTGAGTACCTCTAAACTAGCTTTATCGATGTCCTCTACAATCGGGAAAAAAGATCTTAGTTGAAACAATTCGACGTACCCTTCACCAATACAAGTTTCATTCGTACACCAAGAAAGCCACTTCAAGTATGTGAATAGACAAAAAGAGAGTGATTTTCGCCAAAGAACATCGTTTAAAGCCTGTTTCTTTCTGGAACACTGTAATATTTTCTGATGAAAGTAAGTTTAATCTTTGCGGAAGCGATATTTAAAATTGGAGAGAAGCTGGAAAGCACTGGCACCTAAAAACACCATTAAGACAGTCAAGTTCGGAGGAGGATCTGTCCTCGTTTGGGGTTGTATGTCGGCTGGAGGGTTGGAGAGCTTGCTTTTATTGATGGTATTATGGACAAACATGTATATTTGGGGATTTTAAATGATTTGAAAAAAAGTGCCAGTAAAAAATCAAGCTTCATATTCCAGCAGGACAACGACCCCAAATACCAGAAGATTGTGCAGTTTACTTGCTGTATCATTGCAAGAAGCAATTATACACTCCAGCTCAGTCTCCAGACCTAAACGTCATCGAAAATTTGTGGTCGCAAATAAAGAAAGTTGTACATGAGACGAAATTACAAAAAGAAGTTCTCAAGAAGGTTCTGAGAGAAGAATGGGCTAAAATTTCTGTTGAAACCCTAAAACACTAGTAGAATCTATGTCCAGAAGATTACAAGCTGTAATTCAAGCAAAAGGTTATGCAACAAAATATTAATTTGTACTTTAAAAGGAAATTAATAAAGGTGTATACTTATTTTTGTGGTGTTGTGTTTCCACTCGTCTCAGATTTATTTTTTTCGTAAAAATAAATAAACGTAACAATTTTATAAGTATAGTACGGTAAAGCATAGACTAAAGTATATAAGGTAAAAAATTCAATCATCTTAAAGCAATATTTAATTTGTAATTGCAAAAAGTTTCTAAGGTGTATACTCAAACTGTATGTCCGTTGTTTTCTCTATCTCAATGGTAAAAATTGTAAACAGACACAAAATGGCATTTTTTTTTATCTTATAAACTGTACCAAATCACTGACCAATTTGTTTTATCCCTTAATCTTTGATTTTACCTAATGCGTATTCGTAAGAAATTTCTTTCTTTTTTAACTAAATATTTTTATTAACCCTTTATATACAAAGTAAGAAATATGTGTTATCTAAATCAAAGAATTAAAAAATACCACGTTTACGTATTTCTTAAACATATTGATGAAGGAGCTATAATAAGGGGTATAAAAGATGCTGCAGTAACTTGAATTACATCCTACCGTAATTTTCTTCTATTTCTAAAATTCATTATACATAATGGAAAATATTTACAGAAAAATTTGGATCTATTAAATCTTGTGAAACTTCTTTCTGTACAAACTAAACTTGCATAAGAATAAACCAAATAATATTATATTGAATGAGTTTAAATAATACAATTTTATATTTTATTCTGCATTAATTATAAAGGTCATCTGTTCTAAATTTGCAATCCCAACCTCTGAGTAACTCAAATTTCTTTTTAAAGTTCTATACGAAGAAAATGAAAATTTATAAAGAAATTAAGCCTAAATAAGATAAATACACTTTACAAAAACAGTACTTAAAAATTTAAAATCGTATGATATTTTCTTGTATAGAACTCAAGAATTTATCCACAATATTATTGATGTTTATTTATTTATTAACAATTAAAAATATTCATGTGAATTAGACATTAGTTCGAATAAAAACCGCGGTAAAAACTTGAAGTTGTTATTTAAAAAAGTTTTCAGAAGTCTTTGCAATTTCATTCCCATATGATAACCCCTTCTCAGCAGACTAAATTCCAATAAGAATTGCCCGAATGCTATTACACTAAAGCTATTTACATAATAAAATTTTATAATTTGTACCGCATTAACGACAAAGGTCATGTATTCTAAATTTGACATTCTAATCTCTGAGTAACTAAAAATTTTTTTTTTAATGACGAGGCAAGTAACAAAGTATAAATGCTTTATTTAAAATTTAATACACAATGGTATATCACCACTGAAATATACTCAAATATTTGAAAAGAACAAATTGAAATATATCTGAATTTGTGAAACAGGAAAAGGACAGGGAATAGGATCACCATTCTCCCGAGAAGGATCAGACCAATCATCTAAAAATCGCCAAAATTTCAAAGTATCACTTAAACTCACAGATTGAAGAAATTTTTCGACAACTTTATTTACAATTTTGGCAATGGCTGAACGGGCTGTTTCCTCAGATACTTCAGACACCTTTTGCATTATAACGATTCTGCATTTCAAGTGTACGGCGAACAATTCTACCAACAGTAACAAGAGTATCTACTGTCTTCTGTAAGCAGGTGTTTTCATCATCTTCCTTGCGGAATCGTCCTTGCAACATGCTCATTGTAGAATCCTGCACCACCTCTGCCGTCTGAAATTCTTCATAAGCCCAATCACATTTCTGCACTATCGCTCTTTTAAATGTCCGTTCATTCAGATAGCCTTCTTCTCTGAGTCTGATATACTTCAAGGTATTCATTTTTCTATATGAAGAAAGTGAAAATTTATAAAAAAGTTAAGCCTAAATAAGATAAATACACTTTACAAAAACCACTACTTAAAATTTAAAATTGTATATTGGTTTCTTCTACAGGAACTTACGACTTTAGCCCAATATTATTGATGTTTATTTATTTATTAACAATAAAAAATATTCATGTGAATTAGACGTTAGTCCGAAAAAAAAAACCGCTGTAATAACTTGAAGTTGTTATTTAAAAAAAGTTTTCAGAAGTCTTTGCAACTTCATTCCATTCCATTCAGAAGTCTTAATTAAGACAGGAATCTTTAATTGCAAAGAAGGGAAACCTTACTTTTGGGCCGCATCTGAATGCTGCTTTCCCACCTAGTATTTGAAAAGGAAACACTAACTCAAGAAGTAATGAACGAAAATTTGATTAAAAACGCACAATTTAATCTATAAACAATATAACTAAACAAATCAAGGGAATTTTGTTCGATATTTCAAAACAAAAAAAAAAAAAAATCCTTATTTTCAAGATTCTTCATACATATTTAAATTTCAAATAAAAAAAAAAAAAAAAAAAAAAAGATTAGTATAAATTTGAATGTTTTAAAAAAATTTACGATTTAATTGATGTCATAGCCGGTCTAGTCTGTATGCTGCCGGTGGTTTGGCAATTCTACTGTAGACCTTTCGCCAATTGAACTAGAATTTTTTCAACTATATTGGACATAAAATATAAACTATATATTAATATAGTGAATTGAAATTAAAGTTGATTTGTCAAACACAATCAGTCAAAATCCTGAATACTAAAGGTGCTATAAATGAAAGAAAAATCGCCATAAAGTAGTACAAATAAGTAATTTTTTGTAAGACAAATAATAGAATACTTCTGGTGAGTTTGTACAACTAGTTTCGTAAACATATTTCTGTATTTTGAAGATATTTTTGATGTATTACACAGGATGTATACATTAAATACAACATGAACATCAAAGATTTATGGGTTAATCCTTGTTCGAAAGAATTTATTATGGTGAATTATTGATTAGATTTAAATTATTTTCAATCATTTGAAAAATATCAAAATTAAAAAAAAAAAAATCGTTCAGTAACATAACCGGTGAAATGGATTTTATTTTTTTTTTCCTGACGAATCATTTTTCCAGTAATTAATAAATGGATATTCGTGAAAATTAGTAACTTTCAAACAATTGATTTTCAAAACAGATTGCAGCAAGTTATAATTAAATGAAAGCTTGGCATCCTAATATGATTGAAATAATGGAAATTTATTTTCGATTTGAAAAATAATTGAATACCAGATAATTAAAATTCGTATTGAATTAGGTTTTGCTTTGCTAACTTCGTATTGAATTAATTTTGCATGTAACATCTCATTCTTCGGTTAGATAATATTAAAAGTATTGTCTTTTCAATGTTTCTTATTCAATTGAAAACAATTTCTGTTTGACGAATGCTAAAACTATTGTATAAACAGAGAATAGCTAGTTTACATGTAGATATTCGATGATATTTTTCAATGATGCAAATATTCAGTATGAATAAACACATTTCGTTTTGCCTGAATGGAATCTATTAAATATTCAAATTAATACAAAGCATGTTTACGAAAAATAGTAAGTTATATTACGTCAAAAATTAATTGATTTTGGAGGAATGGTCCAAATAAACAATTGAATCTTAAAGTGAAAACAATTGACATGATTGTAAAATCCTGTATTGCAAATAGTTTATTTTTTTATTTTTATTCCCTCACATATTCTGTTAAAAGTTTAATTAATTTGTAGATTACTATTGTACCAATTAGAAGATGTGTTGTGCTAGCTTATAAAAATTCACACAGAGGGAATGCATCTTTATACCATAAAATATTACATCTCATTTATATTTTTATGATTTTTTTTTTTTTATTGCCTAAAAATAGAAATTTATATCAATTTTTTGAAAATTTTTTTTTTTTTAGAATTCTGACCCCATTTTTTCTTCCAGAAAATAATAAAAAATCGTGAACTCGAATCCATACATTTTTTACTATTGCAATTCATACAAATTAATGTGCATTTCTAATTTTTAACGTATGTAAATTAATGGGAAATTTATAAAACTTCATATTAAAAGCTTTGCTATCACCGAATAATATGCATATTACATTTTCAACACTTACACGAAAATAGTTAACCAACTGCATAAAATAGAAACTAAAGTTGTGCAGTTAATTACACTGTTAAAAATATCTTAATGTATGTAAATCATTTACCTGTATTTGTAAAATGTAGTCAATGTCCTATTACAAAAGCTGCAAAGTTGCTGTGTCTGAGTTATGATTATAAACAGTTGTCAGGCTATTTAATATGAAGATTACTGCTATGTTCCCCAACTAAAAAGGTTATTCGGAAAAGTTGTGATGTTAACAAATTGTTGTCTAAAATTACAAATCTAGTTAAACCTGCGTTATAGGTATAGTATATAATTTTTACTTACTTGGCAAATAATAAATCATGCCAAATCGCTGAGCATGC